>CABHPQ010171449.1:6801-44021 GCA_902168405.1 Peromyscus aztecus | reverse complement strand
CATGTTGATTCAGAGAGTTTTGTTTTCTTAGTGCCCTTCATCCTCTCTGGCTCTTACAATCTTTCTGCCTCTTCTTCCTTGGCATTTCCTGAGCTCTTAGAGGAGGGATTTGATAGAGACATCCCATTTAGGTATGAGTATTCCAAAGTCTCTCACTCTCTGCCTAATGTCTGCTGTGGGTCTCTTTATTTGTTACCACCTATTGTATGAGGAAGCTTCTCAGATGATGGCTGAGTAAGGTACTGATGCATGAGTATAGAAGAATTCCATGAGGAGTAGTTTTATTGAACTTTTTTCTTTTTAAACTCAAACTATTTGGTTATATTCTTGGTCCTTGAACTATCTAGCCTCAGGTTCTTGGTCATCCAAGCAGTGTCAGGTATGGGTTCCATCTTGTGGAGTGGGCCTTTATGTCAAATCAATTATTGGTTGGTTTCTTCCCCAAGATTTATACCACCATTACTCCAACACATCTTGCAGTCAGTTCACCATTGGAGATAAAGAACTTGCACATGGCTTGGTGTTTACTTTACACTTTTGATAATGTGAAGAGTACCTTTCTGAACCAGAGACACTGACATGTAGTAGAGAAGGCTCTATGTAAGCACTAGGTCGGCATCTCCATATTCAATATAGATGTTGTCTTCAGCAGTGGGGCTTTGCTGCTAGTTTGTGGACAGTAACTTACAGTCTTGGGAACAGCCTTCCATCGGGGCCCCTTTGGCTGATAACTTAATTAGATGTATCCCAGTCCTGGTACAGGAAGCTTGGTTGGGTGACAAGAGGTGGAGAGTTGGGGTACCCTCTCCCCCATTATTTGATATTTCATTGAGATCTCCTTCATGTATGTATATATTTTAGGAAGTTTCTACTGTATTAGGTTTCCATATTTCTCAAATACCCCTTATTTTAGCTGTCTCTCTCTACATTCCCTCACACAATCCCTTCTCCCTTTCCCCTCCTCGCTTGTTCCTTCCCTTCCACCCTCCCTCCCATCTATATCTATCTATTCCATTTGCATTTCTTAACAAGATATATCTGTTCCCTCTAGTTCCTTTCTCTATACCTGCCCTCCATGGTTCTATGGATTGTAACTTACTTGGTTATCATTGACTTCACTGCTAAATCCACATACAAGTGAAATCATCTTTGTCTTTCTGATCTAGAATACATCACTCAGGATGACATTTTTTTTCCTAGTTCCATACATTTGTCTACAAATTTCATGTTGAAATTTGGCTTTAGTCATTTAAAGTGCTTTTACCATTTTATTTTATTCTTCTTTTAGAATTTCATACTACATATTTTTTATTTTATTTTATTTTACAATATAATTTAATTCTACATATCAACCGCAGATTCCCTTGTTCTCTCCCTCCCGCTCCCCTCCCCTTCCCCCCAGCACACCCCCCCTTCCCATCTCCTCCAGGGCAAAGACTCCCACGAGGATTGAGATCAACCTGGTAGACTCAGTCCAAGCAGGTCCAGTCCACTCCTCCCAGACTGAGCCAAGCATCCCTGCATAAGCCCCAGGTTTCAAACAGCCAACGAGCACAGGACCCAGCCAGGCCCCAGGTGGAGCTCCTGGAGTCCAACTGGCGAGAAAGAGGAGGGTTTATATGAGCGAGAATTATTGAGACCAAGGTTGGATAAAGCACAGGGACAAATAGCCAAACGAATGGAAACACATGAACTATGAACCAATGGCTGAGGGGCACCCAACTGGATCAGGCCCTCTGAATAGGTGAGACATTTGATTGGCTTGATCTGTTTGGGAGGCATCCAGGCAGTGGGACTGGGTCCTGTGCTCAGAATTTCATACTATGTATTTTGGTTATAACCACTTCCTACTACTTCCTCTAACTCCTGTCATATCCATCCCCACAACTTCCTGCCATCTTTTGAAAAAAATAACTCATCAAGACCAATTTGTGCTACCCTATACTCCTGGGTGTGTTGCTATCCTGTGGATCTTGGTCAACAGGGCAAGAGCCACAACCTCAAAGGGAATGATTCTTCTACCAGAAGCTATCAACTGTCCTTTGCTCCTAAGTTAGGGGTAGGGGCTCAACAAAACCTTCCCCTCGATGCAAGAATGTTGACTGGTTCAATATTTTGTTTGCTTTGTGCCAGCAGCTAGAATGATATGAACTTGTGTCATGGCCGTCATGACCAGAGGAAATTCTTTTCCTTCAGTCCTCTATAATCTACTCTTACAATCTTTCTAACAGTATAATTGAGAAATAAACAACTTCAAGCTTCAAAACATCATGTATTATAGGACTTTGTTGAAGAACATACATATTCCAATTTCATAACGATAATGGAGTTTGCATGACTCTAGAATGGTTTGAAATGTCTGTGTTTGGTGTAGTATCTGTGAGTATTTGAACATGTGTAGGAGAGGGCAGAGAGGAAGAGTGCAAGCAAATGAATTACCTTCCAAAGTATATTTTATTTATTTCAATTTGCATAGGTTTCCAAGATCCTTATCCACAGGAGGACTGAAAACTTAATTTCAAATGATATGAGGGTCCTCTCATTTTTGATTGTACAGATGTACATAGCACACAGGGAAATTTGGAGGGCTTTTAGTCTTCTGTACTCTTAGGTTTCCAGATGCCCATATGATCCAGGCTTATCTTGATCTTTCAGTATTTTGGCCTTGTTTCTTCTGTACAAGGCTGAAACACTCAAAGACTGAAATTTCAATATCTAATGTACATCTTTATGTATTACATCATGTCGTGCTACTCCGAAGAAGTGTGATAGAGCCTAGCGGAGAGTGCCTCTATCCAAGGCAGTTTGCAAGACCTATCCCATCCTGATTTCCACAAACAAAATTTAAAAATATAACCAAACCTTTCATTTATACTTTATTCTTTATTTTGATACTGAGTAATTTTAGAACTGTCACCTTACATGAAATTTGACTTTTAAACTGTCAGTAATTTCTTTTAATTCTGCCCCATAATTATATTAATTAAATCACTCAAAATTTGTTTTCACAGCAATACCTATTAGCTAGGATCTGAAGTTTCAACTATACGTAAAGTTTCTCATGGTATTTACAGCTTATTAAAGAGATCTTGGGTGATAACTAAATGAACAGTTAAATTCACATACACCAGGAAATGATAAATGCTAAGAAAAATTAATTAATAGCAATAATAATAAAAGTAATACTAGTGGGTATGCTGTTCAGTGTTGTTGAAGTGAGTTGTGGAGTATACTTCACGCAGGGAGAAACAAGTGGGATTATTGATACAGGGTCTGAGTACAAGGATAATAATGGGGAAATTAATGCTATGTGACTCTTTGAGAAGGCGTTTCTCGACCTTGTGATCAGGCTGTGGTTGATAAATTCAAGAAAGAGCCAAGGTCAGTTTGGCAGGGATTTAGTTGTAAATGCAGAAAGGGAAAAGATGGCACAAATTAGGGCAACATAACGAAGCTGTGGCATTATGAAACAAGTCTCTCTAAAGCGAGGTGTAAGTTGGCACTGGATGCTGACTGGCAAGTCTGTTGCTGGAGTTGGCAGGCTGTCTTCTCCAGGGAGAGGGAGACACGCAGCTGACAAGCTTTTCCTCCACATTCTACAAAGCACTCACTAGTGATTCAGGGTTCTTATTAGGAGTTTATTAGAAGCAAGATACAACAGAAACACGATCAAAAATCACATTCCTTCCAATTAATCAAATGATTTGTCTTTCATGCAACTCATTTCTCAGTTTATGTACAAATGTTAATTAAAATGTTACATGGCAAAATTACTCTGTGGATCTTATACTATAATATTTGCATTTTATTCATTTCATGTAACATTATAAAGTAATTTTGTTAATTAAATATTATAATATTATATATATATATATTATTCAGATCTATTTCAATGTGAATCATGACCTCTGGAAACCTATATTATTATCTCTATTTAAATACTCAATTTTCTCCTTATGCAAATGCAATCATACATATGAAGAATTCTTTATTTTCTAATTATTTTAATTTATAAAATTAAAGGCAATATAATGTTTTGCTAACTCAATTTCTCCTCATTTAAATTGTGCAGTTTTTTAAATTGCAATACTTTCTATTATGTGATGCATAGCAAAACAAATTGGATCAGAAAGTACACATATTGTAAACCACTGAATTCAGCACAGTAGCTATCCATAATTTATTTTACAGTTCTCATTATTATACATAATAATTATATAATTTAGTGTAAAGTGTTATCATTTCTAGGAGCAAAAGGTGTAATATATTTCAACAATTAAGAAAAGCATTACTATATGAATCCCATAACAATCTCTTAGTGATGGAAAAATCCATTGAAAACTTGGACTTTATTGTTGGGACTTTGTGTGCCAGGATGTTTACGCTGTGGCCAAAGAACATCTTGCAGGAGGAGGTTCTCTGCTCCTACCATGTATTCCAGGGACCAAACTCAGATCATTAGACATGGCTGCCAGTGTTCTTCCTTAAGGAACCATCTCTCCAGCCCTATTGCTCATTTATACTGTCTGGTGACTGCCTTACCTGAGGAACCTTTGTATTCCTGAAATCTTCTCTGTAGCTGAAAGTTTTCCTGGTCCTGCAGCCGCTCAGACTCAAGTAACAAACACAGGCTTATAATGTTTTTAAACTGTGGCCGTGGCAGGCTTCTTGCTAACTAGCTCTTATATCTTAAATTAACCCATTTCTATAAATCTATACTTTGCCACGTGGCTCATGGCTTACTGGCATCTTTACATCTCGCTTCCCTTGGCAGCGACTGGCAGCATCTCCTCTGCTCTCTGCCTTTCTCTCTCTCTAGTTAGAATGTCCACCTTAACCTTATTAAACCTTATTTGGCCAAACAGCTTTATTTATCAACCAATCAGAGCAACACATATTCACAGCATACTAAAATTTTAGATAATAATGTACATTGCACAAATGTTTCTTTTTATCACTTCCTCGTAATGTCTTACCAAAAATTCAGATAATCATTCAATCAACTATTTTTTCCTTTCTGTTATAAATTTTTCTTATAATTTAAAAAATCTTGTTGTTGCCATTATAAGAATAATTATTTACTGTAAAATAAATGTAAACAGAGCAATGTGAAGAAAATAATAACTACAAAATGTGAAATATTGCTAATATTTTTACATATGATGCCCCATATGTGTGTTAGTAAAAGCTATATGTATACTAGTAGAGGAATTTCATTTTCATTTACCTTTATATTTTTAATAAATATATTTAATTAACTGGTCTACATTTATTATTAACATGGAATTAGAATTACTGTTTGCAAGTTTTCATTTTATATTTTAGTGTTGCAAAATCATTTATCCATACCATTAAATATTTATTAGTGCAATCTTTTGACATGTTGTTTGGCCTCATGAATATCTCATCATCTGTTTCAAAATACAACACTGAAAAACACGGAGAGATCGCCACATGCTCTCATTTTGGAAATGTGCACTCTCATCCCTTTAGCAAAAGGCTGGATAAATGTTATATTTATCTCTTTGAAATGAAAGGTTATAGTTTCTGTTAAAGGTCAAGAACAGTTTTAAGAATCTTCATTCTTTTTAATTGTCTTTTTTTGTTGTGGGGTTTTTTTTTGTTTGTTTTTTGTTTTTTGTTTTTTTGAGGCAGGGTTTCTCTGTGTCACATTGTGCCTTTCCTGGAACTCATTCTGTAGACCAGGCTGGCCTTGAACTAACAGAGATCCACCTGGCTCTGCCTCCTGAGTGCTGGGATTAAAGGCATGCACCACTACCACCTGGCTTTTTAATTCTTTTAAGAATTTTGAGATTTATTCTTTAACAATTTCATACATAATGTATTTTTATCATATTTACCCTCACTACCTTCTTCGATCCCTTTCCTACTTATTCTGAACTCTTTGTGTTCTAAATGCATCTCATCACACTTTTATGTCTTTTATTTTTTAATATAATTTCATCATTTTCCCTTTTCATTTCTTCCCTCTCACGTACCAGCTCCTTGCTCTCTTTCAAAATCATGATCTGTTTTTTTCTTTAATTGTTGCTACATTCATATATGTGTTTGTAAACACATATGTATATATTCCTAAATACATAAACACAACCTGCTCAGTCTGTCTTTGGGGCTGATCATTTGGTATTGCAAACCCAATTGGTGTGCTCTTCCCTGAGGAATGCTGTTTCTCCCCCTCTCAGTATTCCTTAGTTGCCTGTAGTTCTTTGTCTAGGGTTGGTGTGAAAGGAGCTTTTCCCCACCACATGAGCATACGACTGATCTTTCCTTGTTCAGATCATGTTTAAGCAGCCATATTCAACTTCATGGTTGAAGCGTCTCATATTTCTAGGAGATGCAATCTCACATCAAACTCCCTGTTCTTCAGGCTCTTACAATTTTTCTGCCCTGTGTAGCTGGTATCCACCACTCGCCTTTGATCAGTTGTGGGTTTTTTTGTATGGGTCTCTATCTGTTGAAAAGAGACTTTTCCTTGATGAGGACTGAGAGTTACGCTATGTATCGGTATTTAGGACAAGTATTTAGAATGTAGTTAGGGTTTATGCTGATTTAGTAAGGTAGTGGCTATAGTGTCTCCGTAACCTACAGTTTAACTAGCCCTGGGTAGCTGACTAGGTTTTCAGTATTAGGCATGATTTCTGTCTTGTTGACTGGTTCTTAAGTCCTCTTTCCTTTTCTATTATTCTCCCATGTCCTCACAATGGTACCTTTTTTACATTCCTGGACTCTGTAGTTACTCCAGGTTATATGCTCTGAAGTGTTAGAGCTAGGAACCTCAGATGAGAGAGAGCATGCAACATTTGTCTCTCTGGACCTGGGTTATCTCATTCAGTATGATCTTTTATAGTTACAACCATTCACCTGCAATGAAGAGTTACATGGAAATACACTGATGTGCCAGTGAGTAGCATTTCCTTAGACCTATATCATTGTTAATGCTGCTTCAAAATATCAGAATTCTGTTAACCTAGTGATGTATAAGAAATTTTGTAGTTAAGAATAGCGAATTTTCCTAATTTATTAAAACCAAGTTATGGAAAAAGAGCAAAATCACATATTGATTACATTAGTGCTGATATTACACTGTTAATACAGATGCATGGAAGAAGCAAGAAATAAAATAAGTATGTGTGTGTATATGTGTGTGCGTGTGTAATCTTGAATCTAATTTTCTTATCATTTAATACATTCAAAGAAAAGCAGATTAAAATTGGAATGTGTAAATCTCAATTCACTTGAGGAGAATATAAATTTTAAGTGTTAATAACTCTAGAAAAGTCATAAAAACAAGATTATGACTAGGAAGCATAAAATGAAATTACACAGTAGAAACAAAATGAGTTCAATAAATACAAATGTATAAATTCGCTTATTATAAAAATCCCTATAATCTGTATTCTAATATATCAGCCACATTTCATCTTTCCTTGGCATTGCTTCACAATTTCCTTAAGACATTTTAAAATGATGTATTTGAAACCAATTAACCTTTTATAATTAAAAAAAAAGAGCTCCAGAAAGAAAAGGAAGGGCAATACAGCTGGTAAGAGGAAAAGCTATTTGTCTACTTTAACATATAAAGGGGGCTTGTGAAAAGATTCAGACAGCAAAGTACTTGTTACAAAGGCTGAAAACTTGAATTCAACTCCTGGGTTCTATGTGGTGGAGTGAGAAAACCTAGCTCACACGAGTTTGCCCCTTACTTACACTCTACACTATGATATATGTGCACACCAAGATAAATATAATAAAAATGCAAACAGGGAGCATATTCCGAGATGCCTTCCCCTTGAATTTTGAAAGCAACAGGCATAAACTGGATAGGAATGCTCAGCTTCCTTCCTAACATATCGTCTCCCTGAAAGACAAGCATGATGGAGCATGTGATGCTGAGTTACATTCTTTCTTTGGATAATACTGCCTCCTTCAAAGTGTGAGCTTGAGGCAACCTTGGTAGGTTATAATTTATAAGCCCATAGCCCTTTTACACTTACTCTTATTGTTTTATCTTTTTTGGAGATTTCCAGGGGAGGTTGTATAACACATAACAACCCCAGAAGAATTACATAGCAATGCCAAGACATGTATGTCTTTCTCTGAAGAAAATGTTGTATGATTATACTAAATAGACCACATGGTGCTATCAAGTTCTAGTGAGAGATCTTAGCTCAGAGCCCCCTATTAGCTTGTTTCAAACTCATTCTGAAGAAGAATTAAAGCCAGTTTATCTGAATTTTAGTTGGACCTTCCCTGTGAAAATCCGTGTCTAGAATATCCACCCCTAGAACATTGGTACTTGAAACTCTCTCTCTCTACTGTCCTCATAACATGGAGGACACAGTAAAGAACTTGAAAAGGATCTATTAGGAGCAGAGCTGGAATCAATGGAGTAGAATAAAGAACTCACAAAAGTGTTTTGAGAAAAATAATGACAGATAAATACGTTTTCTCTTAGTTCTAGGTACATTGTACCCTAAAGTTCTCCTACAAAGATTGGCACGTGGGTGTACAATCTGGAGGTAAGGGTATGGAGTAAGAGATTTATACAATCAGGGCCTCATCTGAATTTCTTAGACAGTGGTTATAGGCTGATGCTTCTGAAATTTGTTACAACTACAAAGAAATATGTCTAAAACGAAGAAATGGAAAAAATAATAGGAATGAAAATAATCCAGTGACTTTATCATTTCTTCATTTGCTATTTCTCCTTTTGTTGTTCTGGGAATCAAAGTGCTGGCCCTCCTGAGGGGTGTGAAGAGCTATGCAGAGTTCTATACAAATTTCTCTGGGTAATGCAAATCCTTGATATTTGGTGTCTCTCCTCTCCTGATCTAACATACTGTGGTGGTATTGTGTTCCCCAAAATATTGTGCACGCTAATAAACTTATCTGGGGTCAGAGACAGAACAGCCACAATGTTAAACATGAGGATAGGCAGTGGTAGCACATGCCTTTAATCCTAGCATTCTGCCTAGAGGCAGAAATCCATGTGTTCAAGGATACACCCAAGCATGGTGACTCACACCTTTAATCCCAGACAGCAAGCCTTTAATCCCAGGGAGTGGTGGTAGAAAGCAGAAAGGTATATAAGGCGTGAGGACCAGAAACTCCAGGCATTTGGCCTGGAGAAGCATTTGGGCTGGTTAATCATTCAGGCTTCTAGCAGCAGTTCAGCTGAGAGTCATTCGAATATGAGGACACAGAGGCCTCCAGTCTGAGGAAACAAGATCAGCTGAGAAACTGGCAAGGTGAGGTTAGCTGTGCCTGGTTCTGTCTCTCTGATCTTCCAGTGTTCACCCCAATAACTGGCCTCAGGTTTGATTTTATTAATAAGACTTTTAAGATTCATGTTACAAACATACCCTTCAATTCAAGAGGGGTGTGTGTGTGTGTGTGTGTGTGTGTGTGTGTGTGTGTGTGTTCTATGTGTATACGTGTGTTCTCAAGGGATCAGCATCCCATTCCCCTCAGTTTACTTACAGCATTTGAGAATGATCTGAATAGCATGAAAATCAATAACCTGATCGTAGAAGATAATTTGTGCACATTTGTGATAGAAAGGAGAAATTAGCATAATGAAGGTTAGAGGCCATGTATATTTGAAGTTTCTTAGTTGACTTGGTCACCAAGAAGATTTTACTTAAGACATCAGTTCACTGAGAAACTCTTCTCCAACAACTTTAAAATGACAATCTTGTTTAGAAGAATTTTTTTCCTCCTTTTTTTTTTCTTTTGGTGAAATAGACTCTTTGGCCATATCTATGAGATAACAACCAATCATGACAAAATCAATATAGTAAGATAAAGCAAAAAACTATTATATTGAAGTTGGACATGGCAATCCAACAGGAAGAAAAGAGTTCCAAGGTTCCAAAAGAATCTGAAGAATATAAGTTTCAAAATTCTACAAGCAGTTAGAGATTTCAGTCAAGACCAACGACCTAACCAAACAAAAGAAAGTTCCAACTCCTTAGTCTCCTTCTCCAAATGGGAACAGCTAACAAAAAGAAAACTAAACACAATAAAATTTAAATTCTACACTTACACACATATTATGTTATCACTTTCAACCATGAGTAATTCTGTTTAATATGTGTGAGTTAGTCTCTCTGTTTTTACAGATAAGGACATGTAATTTCTACAATGGAGCAGAGACATTGAAACTATCAGTTGAGCAAATACATGAACTAATTAAGCTAAAATTGGTGCTTTGAGACTCAGTCTCAGAAGTTATTGTCTACATGTAAAAGGCACCTTCCAAATAGACAATTAAAATAATTCATTCTAGTGTTAAACTTTTGTGGATAAAAGAGTACAAAAAAAAAACTTTTGGAAACTTTATATTTTAGAGGGTAAATGTGTGGTTTGTCATGAATAGTTATGTGTCTATATAGAAGAGAAATGTGACAATATTTATTGATTACAAATTTAATTCTAATTCGGTAAACACAGAATTCTGTTAAGAATTAGACTAGATGTTAAAGCATAATTCTGAATTTTTCCTGAGCTACAGGGAAGCAAGTCCAAAAAGCTGGAGAGGCAGATGTTCCTTTTGAAAAGAAACTTATTTTTATACCACTAGTTAGAAAGCTTTAGCCTACTAAGCCTTGATAACATATTGATATTTAATTTATTTAAAACCTTTTTATATGTAATCCTAAGTTATGGATAATTTTTTCAAACCAAACTTTCCTCTTATCCTCAAATTCGTATGTCTCACTATTCACATATGTTAAGGTTAAGCAGTCTATTAATTCAAAGGTAATTTAATTATCTTATTGATGGTGCTGTACCTGTCTACAGTAGTCATGGATGTTTTTCTCATCTCACCAGATTCTTGTAACTGACATTGATCTTATCTCCTCTCTGAGGCTCAAGCATCTTTAACCTGCCACCTCACTCTCCCCAGACCCTGTAGGTCCTAATAAACTGAACCTTCTACATTCTTCATTTTTAAGATTACCACAGAATGTTTCATTTACCAACAGAAAGTGATACACATGAAAGAAATAACAGAAAATAATGTATTTGAACAAAGGAAAGACAAATAATTTTCAAATTCTTCATTAAACTTTTTTCTAAATTTAAGTCAATAAAATTCTCCTAATATTATACTTTTGCAATTTCTGAAAGATACTCTAAAATTTATTTTGACTGTTAATAAGTTTCAATCAATATTTCAAATTGTAATTGAGATTGATCAAAGGCATAATGCCTCTTTCAGATACTAATAACAATGAGGAAACGGGTCATAAATGAACTACTGAAGTTAGTGATGGAAGAAAAGGAACTCGGTGGGACAAGTGACAACTCAGAATATAGTCTCCAGTATATTTGTTAAATTTATGTTGATCAAGTACAAAACTTAGTGAGGGAAAAGGAAATTATTTTACAAGAGGATGGGGTATTCCAGTGCTTATTCAGGAAAAAAAATCATTTCACCCAAACTACATGGCAAATGCAAAATGGTGTATGAAATGAATAAATTATGTAAAATTAACATTACTATAGGAACAAGAACATTATTGTTCTAAAATACAGCAAAAGTACCCTTAAAAGATGAATGGGTATAAAGAATGCATTTGGCTGGACTCCCAGAGTCCAGCTAGGCCTGGTACATGCTTGTGGATCTCTGTAAGAAGTCCAGTTGAAGAAAGGAAAGGAGGATTATATGAGCAAGGCGGGTCAAGATCATGATGGGGAAATCTACAGAGACCATTGAACCAAGCTCATAGGAACTCACGAACTTTAGACTGACAGCTTTGGAACCTGCTTGGGACCGGACTAGACCCTCTGCATACTGGAGACAGTTGGTAGCTGGGTCTGTTGAGGGGCCTCTGACAGTGTGATCAGGATCTATCCCTGGTGCATGAGTTGGCTTTCTGGATCCCATTACCTATGTTAGGACGTCTTGCTCACCCTTGAAGCATGGGGAAGGGAGTGGGTCCTGAATCAACTGAATGTACCAGGCTTTGCCATCCCCCTATGGGAAAACTTACCTTTTTGAAGGAGGAGATGTAGGGAGCGGGGTTGGTGGGGGTGGGGGGTGGGAGGAGGGATGAGAGGGGAATCTGTGGTTTGTGTGTAAAATGAATAAAAAAATTAAAATGGATTTGAGATAAAAAATATTCACTAATATTTTGGAGACTGAGTTTAAAGATGAGACCTATAATCTGGGGGCCAATCTTCTCCAAGGTAGTAGCAGATGTTCATGTAACAGATACAACAGTCGGGCCCAAGAGTAAGGTTGAGAAAGGGTGACATGGAAGAAGGATGACACACTTTGTTTTTTATCTCCCCAAAATCTTGTTGCCAGTTTCTGAGGGACCTACAGGCTAACCATATGGATAATTTTAGGCCTTTTTGAGAAATGAAAAAGTAAAGTTTACAGAGCTTAATTCAGGCAGTAAATTCACAAAACTGTCATAGCAGACAGAACTCCAGACGCCTTAGAACCTGATGGTTCCAATTTAACACAACGTTTGTTAGATGGTACTTTTTGGCAAATTTTAACAAAAAATGTTTCAGTACAAGGAGAGAACTAGACACCAAAATTTTCTTTCTATCATGTTTTTATTGGTTTTTGGTTTTTTAGCTAGCAAACCAAATGATGGGTTTCGTGATGTGTTTGTACACATATCTGATCATTACGATTTGCTCTTCCCTAGTCCCCTGCTGCACTTCGTGGTGAGTCTCCTCCCCACAAATAGTTATCCAGTCTGCTTTTAAGTCACCTGTGATTTATTATTCCTTCATATCAGCATCTTGTTCCTCCCTCTAGTGCTGTGGGATGTTCTGTATGGCAAATGTGTTGCTAATAAAACACTGATTGGCCAGTGGCTAGGCAGGAAGTATAGGCAAGACTAACAGAGAGAATTAAAAGAACAGGAAGGCGGAGGCAGTCTCTGTCAGCCACTGTCAGGACAAGCAGCATGTAAAGATGCCAGTAAGCCACGAGCCATGTGGCAAGGTATAGATTTATAGAAATGGATTGATATAAGATATAAGGACAGTTAGCAAGAAGCCTGCCATGCCCATACAGTTTGTAAGCAATATAAGTCTCTGTGTTTACTTGGTTGGGTCTGAGCGGCTATGGGACTGGCAGGTGAGAGAGATTTGTTCTGATTGTGGGCCAGGCAGGAAAACTCTAGCAACACTCTAGATCTCTTCTTCTCCTTTCGTAGTCCCCTTTCTATTTTCAAGTTATCCAAACATACACACACACATACACTTATACACACACACAGACACACATACACTTATACACACACATACACACACGTACATACACACAAACATATAAACACACATATACACACACATATATACACATAGACACAGACACACACATACACACATATACACACAAACACACACAGACACACATACACACAGACACACAGACATACATACACACACATACAAACACACAGAGACACACATACAGAGAGAGACTCATATGAATGAGAGCTCTAACACATATATATATATATAATATATGTATACATTTGACATGATTTCATTGGGAACTGATTTTTAATTGGATTGTTTTCAGCTTTGTCCTCATGTGGTTTATCACTACAGTTTGGGAGAGAAAAGCACAGACGATCCTACCACAATTAGGCAGTACCACAATTAGGCAGCCGTTCGATATCATGCTAACACCAATGTCTGGGTGTGGCTTCAGCTGTACATCTTTAGATCCATTGCAACACAGACAGGACAATGTCATCAAAGGAAAAGACCGATAAAGAACTTTGAAGAACAACGTTTGTGACATAATTCTCCAAATCTGGCCCGTGACTATTCCAGAAGAAAACCCTTTGTACTTATGAATACTTTACCCCTGGGGTGAGGATTAAACTTACTATAATAGAATCTTCTAATTACATCCTATTTCCTACTTTTAAAGAAAAGGACAAAAACTTTTACTCCATTGCTTTATATATTGAAGTAGATCTTGCCACTTACATGATTTGTAAGGAGGAAAAGCATACAATGAGGGACTTAAAAGAAGCTGGAGGATAGACGATTGTGGGGAAAAACTCATTTAGTCAAGAAATCAATGAGAGCATGAATGAGGAAAATAATGAAGTAAACATCTCATGCACATTGATCCTCATAAAATTCAAACACTCCTGGAAGAACTGTACATTGCATTAAAAGAGTCTAATATCTACTCAGAGACAATCAATTTCATATTTTCACTGAAATAATATCATAATATAGAAAGTTAAACACATATATAGTGTTAATAAAAGTGAAATAATATTTACAGTAACACAGTTAATAGTGACAATTAGTTCTTGGCATACCGTAGTTTAGAACTTATAAACCACATGATAATGAAGTAGTAGAAAATGACTAACAGACATCTTCTTCTATTGATTTACAAAGGGCAAGTCTATAAACCTGGTGAAAATATTTAGACTACAACTATCAGAAAGGACTACGTATAAGCCCACCATCACCATGTCTTAAGGGCAAACGCCTGTCCCAAAAGGGGAACTGGAAGAAGATTCACAACCTTCACAATGCAAGCCTTAGAATTCTGACAAAGCCAGCAAGATTTTCTTAGGAGCAGAGATCAAGACTAAAAACATGTAGCGTCTATTCAACCATCACTCAAGAGAATTTATATTAGTTCACTGGAAATGTGTGCATAAGGGTAAAACTTACTGACTGAAAAAATTGGAATATAGTAAAACAAGGATCACAGTGGTTGCTTTTTATTAAAATCATAGAGAAAGTTATTAAAATAGAAAAATTTGGAATATAAAAATGCTGAAAGCAGAAATAATTGCATATTCTAAATAGTCATTATACAACACTGAAGCTATAAGTTACTCAAAATTAACTAGAAAACTATTTTTATATATTTCCAATATTGAATCAAAATTCTTGCTATTATTTGACAAAACATTCAGATATGTTCTTATAAAGAGAGATAATTTAGACAGGCATGGAAATATATGTCTATAATGCTAGCATTTGGGAGATGGAGGTAAGAGAATCAGAAGGGGGAACCCTGACTCAAACGTCAATTTTATTTTATTTTTGAGACAGTGTCTCATATAACACAGACTGGACCCAAACTCACTATATAGTGAGGCAAGAATAACTCCTGATTCCTCTACCTCTACCTCCCTAGTGCTGGGATGATTGGTAAGCACCATCATACCTGAAAAGAGATTCCATACTCAGGTGATTAGGACATGTTTAACAAGTTAATAAATTGAACCCTGAAAAGACCAGGAGATCCTTCCTTCTAAGTTAATTTTTAAATTATTTTAAATATGCAAGGTTTTCAATTTGAAAGCCACAAGTTTAAAAGTTCTGAAAGAGAAACAAAAAGCATATGTTCCCACAATCACAATTATGAAAGAAAGAATAATTCCTGGAATATTTTACCTCAAAGATCCATGATTTTAGAAACCTGAAATTGAACTGTCTTTAGTTATTTTCACTTGCTATAAGGGGTGTGTCATTTTTAAAAGCCCACCTCAGTTTAGCGAGGCCTATTTATATTCTGTCTCATGCTCGAACTGCTATGAGTATATCAAAGGAATCAATATATTTAGGGCTGAGTGAAATTTCTTTATAATGTTTTCCATGGACTGAGCTATTTCTTAGAACAATCGGGAGCCATTATGCTGCTCCACACAGAGGTTTTATAGCCCTTTTGTTGAAAATTTAGAAATGTAATGTTACATAAGGGAGTATAATAAGCCAATTTTTTGATAAAAGTTCTGTACATTTTAATGCTGTGTAAGTATTGTGCACAACTTGGCTGGTTCACAGTCAAGGCTTTCATCTCTAAATAACTCAGACTTGCAAAAAAAAAAAAAACTATAGTTCTGTGCATTTCAGAATTTATAATCGGTATCATTTCAATCGTGGGGGTATATCCATTTTATCACCTCTAGTAGTATTACTGCATGTCATAATATAGACTTCATTTAAGACTATTGTCGCTCTATTCCTTACAAGTAATAACCGGGTTCATTGAAGAGTGTATTGTGGTATATTATTAACCCATTTGCTCTTAGACTTGCCGCCTGCCTATCTTTCCTTCTGCCTCCTTAAACTGTCAGTCCACTGTATTCACTGGAGCGTCCTAAAGTACCAGGTTCTTTGAGCAGCACAGCAGGTGTGCATTTATGAAGCATCTCTGATGTACTCAGCAACAGTCAACAGATTAATGTCACCGCCCCCAGTCCTTATTAGGAGAAGGTGGAAACCGCTGTATAAAAATAAAGCTTCTATTCATTTCAAACGCTGAAATAAATAAATGTGATAAAATGCTCTCCTTAGATCCCCAATGAGAACAATCATTTACTTTGTTCAGACGAGCTTCTGTGCTTATTTTGTCTTTAATTATATTAATCTCAGTTTTGTAAATATATTAACCATGAGTTCATTTTCCTTAAAAAAAAAAAACTAGATTACAAATAAGGCGAAAGATGAAAGCACATATAAAACACAATTAAATTATTTAAAAATATTTTCAAAGTCTGCTAATGTGAAGTTTTATAAATCCCAAGTAAACCCTAAAATTGCATATTTCTTTTTCCTTTGCTTTATGCATTAAAATGATAAAAACAATACTCTGATAGCATTTACAAATGAAATAGAAACTAGAAATATGAAAACATGGAAGTTGAAGTTCCTATTCCAATATTGTCCTGCTAGAAGAAGACATAGGAAATCAGCCCTTAAATTATTTTAGGTATTGTAGTGCAATGAATTAGTTTAGGATCTTAGCTCACAACTTGCTACCTCCAAACCCTATGGAACCGTACTTTACCGCAAGATGCATCTCTCTCTCTCTCTCTCTCTCTCTCTCTCTCTCTCTCTCTCTCTCTCTCTCGATTTTATTTGAGAGAAGGTTTCTCTGTGTAACAGTCTTGATTGTCCTGGAACTCTTTTTTTTTTTTGTAGAACAGGCTGGCCTCAAAATCACAGAAATCCACCTGCTTCTGCCTCCCAAGTGGTGGGATTAAAGGTGTGTGCCCGCTGCCGCCGCCCCCCGTCAAGGGAAAAATATTTCTAATTCTTGTATCTGATCAGGGAGTTGTATCCAGAAAATGCAATCATTAAAAAAAAAGAATCAATTTTTTTAAATGTCTAAAGGATTTAAATAGACATCTCTCTAAACAAAATGTACAGAAAGCTAAGCACATGAAAGACAATTTCATTAATCATCAGTGATATGCAAAACGGACATACCAGTTCACATCCACTAATAATAGTTTTGAAAATGATATAATAATAACTGGCAGGTAGGAATAAAAATTGTATCAAATGTCTTGGAAAACAGTCTAACAATAGCTAAAGAAATTCTTCAAATAATATAGTAATTCCCAAATGGATTTTATACTTCTTTATGTTAACTTACTATTACTACTCTAAGGAAATGCTCAGGCAGGCCATAGTTATAAAAATATTCATCTTTTCTCCTCAAAATCTCCATGTTTTGTTATCCACATTAAGTGGAAAATATGTACAATTTATGTAATTTTTCTTTATCAGAATTATATCATATAGCCTAGAATTAGTGAAGGGAAAGTCAATATGTATTAATATCATTATTTCCTCCCTTTATAGCCTTAATCATAATTAAGATAACATAAGTCTCTCTCTGTTATGTTCTTTCTCTAGTTTGGACTATAAGAAATGATAATTTTGAAAGCAGAAGAGTTCTACATTTATGTATTTGGACCAGTGTTATAGTTACTGTTCAGGTCATCTATGTCAATACTGAGTTTCTTTAAACTGTATATTTCATCAACTGATGAACCCACATAAAATTCTCCATCTCTGAAGGCTGACATTGTCTGTTTTCAATATATTCTCTATAATTTCTGACTTGTCAACTGTGTTTGAATTATTTCTCAAATGAGTAAAATAAGTTATGAATGAATCATCTGCATCTGGAATTTTCTTAACAGGAAACATTTAATTTCATGTATAATCAAAGATAACTGTGTTTTCTATTCATGGTCATGTAAATTTTATAAATTGTATATTTTAGAATGATTGCTCATTCTCAGTTGTCAAACTGTCATGAATTTTATTAATGTGTTTTCCAGACCGTTATATTTATCTTTAAGTTGCCTATGCACATACTTTCTCATGCCCAATATTGTTAATTTCTTATCACTGAACATATTCTTTCCTAAAGAAAATATATAAGGCTCAGAATTTCATCTGTGGAATTTTAACTGAATCTTACAATTTTAAATATACACTTATAATTAGCTTTAGAATATTTTGAATTTCCATGTTTTTAATTGAACACTGAATTGTTTAGATTGTATTACATGAGTTTTCATCTTAGGGATTTTCTAATTTATTTTTATGTCTTCAGGGGATAAATTCCAAATTATTTTAAGTTGTGGAAATTGGTGGAGGCATTTTTAATAAATCAACATAAGATTGATCTAGATGACATCCCAGGGACAGTCTCACAGAATATATTTTCTGTCATAGTGTAAAATTCCATTTATTTCATGTAGAATGCGTTCATGTTTTTCCTTTGGAATTCTTACTGATGTTTGTTTTTGCTTCTTTCAGCAACTAAGATGTTCCTTGAAGTCTCAAACACTGAGTGTGCATATCTCCAAAATTTAGTTTTATAACAATTTCCTTATATATTTTGTGCTTCTTCTAATAAATGCATGTTTTGAATCAAGATGTCTTACTGGTGTGTTGATAACTTCATCTTCCTAAAGTGTCCCTCTTTTGTTTTCCTGCATGGCATTTGAGTTTCCTTGACAATGGTGTAATGACAATTAATAGTAGACACAAAAGACGGAGAACTCATGGAGGACCTGTGTATAAAGACATGAGCCAGGATGGTGATATATTTGAGACTATATGGTCTAAAGAGAAAACTCCAAACGTGGAGAAGTCAGAGACACACAATCTCAAGCCCAATAAATGTGTCAAGCCACCATCCTGGGGTACCCACCAGTTGGCCAAAAGTTGTGCCTGTGAAACTAACAAATGTTTTAATCATGCCCTTGAATGAAGAAGCTGAGATGTGCATGAAGCCAACTGATAAATCACTTGATGGGAAAATGGGACAAAATTAGGACAGGGGAATAGGAAGAAATGTCCCACGAACAGAAAGACATCACTGCATTCCTGTGAGTCACACATCACCCCAATTCACACGTTATCTGTATAACACAAATAATTCTGAGAAAATTTCATGCAGTAAAACTAGTAACATACAAGTAATATTTTCTTTGTGCCTCTTATCTCACCTCTTCAAACTTCTCTTTCTATGGTCGTCCTCTCTATGCTCAGAAATTGAGTAGTATTTCTGATTTCCAGGATTCCACAAATATGGAACCACATGTTGTTATTTTCATGGCTAAACTGCAGACATTTGTAAGTATGTCATCTCCCTAAGAAACATACTCCATAACCTCTGCAGTCATGTCTATAAACCATGAAAGTTGTAAATCCTTCAAAAATATGTTTTCTTTTTATATATGATACTACTTTTTCTCCTTTCTCCTTCCCCAACAGGAATTCAAGTACTTTCATAATTCTGCCATTTCCAGGGTTGAAGCAAGTAAAGAATCTTGCTATACATTTCAAAATTTATTTTAAGGTCAATTTTTAAAGTATACAACTTTCAATTTAAAGAATATCCTGAAGATAAGGGACTTAGTGAAATCTTACTATGTATTGAAAGAGTAGAAGGCAATTTCAAGCAAAGCCAAATATCCCACATTAAATCTCATTAGCCCCATATCAACTCTTCTCTGAAAACTCAAGTGTCATGCTGTTAGCAATAAACTGAGATTCTATTGCCTCCCCAGAACTCCAAATTGCAATATGGAAATCCAAGTCTAAATAATTAAATGCACATATATTTAACCTGAATTACCCTGCAGACATGCTGTTCTCACCTCCAGCCTCCCTTCAAACCTTGTCAGTTGTTGGTAAAATACTAACCTGGCACAAGAGAAGAAAAGGAAGGAACAAAGGTAGTTAGAACATTATAGCCCCTGCAGCGTTTAATCCAGAAAGCAGAGAGCACAAATTGGTGAATTGGAGCAACGACATGATTACACTAAACTACAGAAAAAGGCCCCTTAGGGTACTGGCGGGAAGCAAATTGTGTTCTATTTTGAGATGATGGTTCATTTACATTGTTGTAATTATTTAAATAATTAATTTCATAATGAAAGATGCTTATAAAAGCCAAAGCCCTAGTTAGTGACAAATCCAATATTCTTCAACATTAAATCACAGCTTTTTTTTAATGCCCCACAGTATATCCTTATATCTATTTGAAGAAAAAAAAATAGTCTGTTTTAGGAAGTAGTACATAAACCATCTATGTCTAGTTGCCTCTTCCTTACTGCAGAATTGTTTTAGTTTTGTAGTATTTCATCTGTTATTTTGTAGTTTCCTTCCAATCCACATCCAATAAAACAAAGTCTTTCTCCTAGGTCAGATAACATAAAGTGTTCATTCACTCCAGCTTTAGCTGCCCAGGAAATGTCAGGAGGACACAAGATCAAGAACAAGAAGACAGAAGGAGAAGGACATTGCCAGAGTAGTGAGCAGAGTTAGTAAAGTAGCTGTCAATCTACGGCAAACAGGTGAAAACCAGTCCTGAGCTAGAACACATTAAGTATAGTCCATAGGTTAAATGTCTCAAGGTCAGGCTAGGCAGATAACTTCAGAGACTCTGGTGGCTTCTGTGGGGATAGGTAACAGGCTTCGAGACTTGCCTAGAGATTCACAACAAAACAAACAAAACCCAAGATGATGGTTGAGGATGTCTGAGTTCCAACTCTTAAGTAGTCGTTTTATCTCTCTCTCTCACAGTCTCTCTCTCTCTCTCTCTCTCTCTCTCTCTCTCTCTCTCTCTCTCTCTCTCTGTCTTTCTCTGTGTTGTTCCCCCCTCCCACTACCCTTCTCTCTGTACAAGTGTGTGTGTGTGTGTGTGTGTGTGTGTGTGTGTGCTTGTGAAATCCAGAAAACAATCTCTGGTTCCTTTCATCCATACTAGGCATGGACCATTATTTTTTGAAAGAGTCTCTACCTGGCCTAGAACTCACTAAATAAGGTAGCCTGGCCAGGGAGGCTGTGTCATTTTTCTTGTCTCCACCTCTTCAGCACTAGGATTACAAACATGATCCACCTCACCTGATTTTTTGTTTTTGTTATTTGGTTTTCTAGGTATCAAACTCATATTCATGCATTTGTAATGCAAGCACGTTACCAAATGAGCTATTTTTCCAACCCTGTCTCCTTTATTCTTTACATCTATAACTTTTTTAATGTCATTTCACCTCCACTTTGTTGTAGAAGATGGTTAAAATATGCTTACATCATAAGTAAGATTTTTTCATGGAAATATCTCAACACACTCTTTGTACTATTGTAATCATAAAATATGTTCTACCTAACCCTAATCTTTACCCATGTTTAATCACCTAGGCTGCTCTGATATACAGTTTACATGTTAAAAGCCTTTTACTAACACCTTGCCTTTTCATTGCTATGCTATATGCCTGCTTAAGCCCATAGGGATAAGTATTTCATGATCAATTCTGATTACATTCATCTCCGTATTCATTCTGATCTTCCCTCTTGGTTTCAGAATATGTGCCACACAGTTAAGTATGGTATGAATGCCACACCAACACTCAGCCCTATCATACCTCAACGTACATGAGTCATCATCTCTGCTTCCATTCATGATGTTTTCTCAACCTCAGTGAATGTGAACTCTAGTGATATCAGGAACCAATGCCGTGGAATCATGTTAGAATACCCATTCTCTTTCAAAATCTATGTCTAAGTACATATTAAGTTATACAGCTCTGTGTTGTAGCTGGCTTTAAAAATAATGTTTCTTTCAGTTGCCATTTTTCTTCTCTCTCTCATGTGATTCCTAAATTTTAATAGGACTGCATTGCAGAATATCTTCTCTCATAAGACTAAACAAAACAAAATTCATATTACCCTATTTATTATGTTCTTTATAAATTTCAATTCTACCTGTAGACATAGTCAGAGAAGGGAGAGAAAAAGGAGAGGAGAGAGAAGATGAGGATTCTGTTTAACATTGTAGAATTTGATTGTTAGGACTTAAATGTGTGCTTGCATCCACTTTCTGCTCTGAAGTCTCCGGTAAATTCCTGTGTCTGTCTAATTACACCCTAATCTCGTAACGCAATTCCACCTACTGTTAGATGTACTTTTGTTTGTCTAAAGGTAAGTAGTAGAATTAAAAATCTGGAGTTCTAATTTGTTTATTTTCAAATGTATTTAAAATAACATCTGACACTTGGCAGCATACAGTAAATGCTGAATGAGATGACTAATGTCTATGTGCTAATTGCCTTGCAATTATCTCTCATTAGATCCTCTCCACAAGTCGTTTTAGTCGAGGTACTGTAATCTCCACTTAAACATGAAAGATACTGTGAGTTAGAGAAGTTAACATCTTTCTCAATGTCACGTGTCCAATTAGTAGAATAATTATTATCCAAGGCCAGATACACCAGTCTCAAAATTCTCTCCTTCTACTTCCACTTTGCTGTCTATTATGGGAAAAACAACTCATGTAATTAACAAAGCATCTATTCTTATTTTTAATTAAATCCTTCAACTGTCGTGTAAGATTAAAAAGTATAGTTGAATTTAATTATCAGCTGAGTGAGCACATGAGGAGGAGGCCTCTTGCCACCAGAGCAGGGATCATCAAAGCATCCTTCATGAATGACTTTCATCAGAACCTGTAAGGCCCCACACATCGTAACTCACATCTCTATATTAGGGATTACTGGAATAGTTCCCAAAAGGCTTTTCATAGATATTGGGGGTCCATTGCCTGGAAATTAAAAATAAATAAACCACGTGTACCTAGTGGTTGTCTAGTTGTTTAGTATGATGATGATGATAAATAGCAGATAATATACTCATTACAGGTTCATTTATCAGTCTTGTGATTGGAAAGAAGATCAAGGCAATTATTCCAAAAGTCTGCCTCCAAAGCACCTAAAGTAGGAAGACGAAAGAGATAGCAAATTAATTTCATTATGTTTAGTTGCACAGAAGGTATGGCATAATTTCCAGGCAAATGGGAAAATGTTCCCTTTCAAATTGTGAAGTAATATGTTGCTTTGTGATGAGCTATGAGCAACAAAATTCAAGTGGCGTTGATGCGGGACACTTGTGCATGAAATTGTGTCACTGTTTTAACTCAGCTCTCTATGACCCTCATTCTTGTTCAGGGAGCCAGTAGCATGTTCCCATGGGGATTTATGAGATGAGGCATCGCTTGGATAATGAGAAGCACAGACTGAACATCAAAGATGAGGCAATCATCTCAGATTTGTTTTATTTTTTTAATTCAATAATTTTGATTTCCATAACACAAACACTATCATAGTCTCAAGTGATATAGAAAGTACTTACATTAGATTTATTTAAACAGTTCTCTAAAAATTGTAAACAAATAACTGAAAATATTTCTCCCAATAATTGTTTAACTAAGAATATACAACTGGTCAGTTAATTCTCTCTGAAGTGTAGCTTCCCTTACCCTATAACAAAAGACCTTCTGTCTTTGTTTCATGTGAAAGAATTCCCAAAGAGGCAAAGTGAAAACAATTAAGTGAAACAATCTTCAATGCTAGAATTGTCATCAAATGATTAGATTAACTTCTGGATGTATGCCATCATGTGAAGTGTCTTGGGGTTTCCAATGCTTAAAATTAATCTCTTTGAACTGCTTTTGACTCACAGTAAACTTAATTACAATCACATCTCCCAAGACTAAACCTACTAATGTTATTCCAGACAGAGCTGAGAGAGGTTTTTATTAAAAGATTTCAAAGCTGTTTATTGATATGCATATGGATGATCTTTATAAAAAGCCATTATAGTAATGAAGAAATGCAAAGCATAATATGCAAAACATAATGCAAATCTTGAGAATGTATTGAACTGTTTTTTTTCTTATGTTTATGTGCCCATACTCCGGTGTTATGTTTAAAATTTTATTCACATATGGTATGTAAGGAAAAGGCTTTGAAGACTTTCACTTAAAATCTGTGGTGCCTAGCAATGAATAGAGGAGCTGTCCTGACATTGGGGGCTGAATTGCTTTACTCTGAAAAGAGACCATGTAAGTGTTGACTATAAAATTCAACATAAAGACCTATCTTTGAATATGTGTTATAAGGATTGATATTGAGGTTTTGTGCACATGAGCACAAGTCAGCGATAGAGAACTTTCCCACTATTTCCCTCTCAGGAAGCAGTTAATGGAAGTATATTCTTGAAAAAAAAAATAACAGGAAAGACTAAACATTGAAAAAGTGTAAAGACAAGAATATCTATCTATTCAACAAAGTCTTACCTTTCCATATTTCATATTTGTTTAAGTTCATGAATGATTTTTATATTCATTTCATAATTATTTAGTAGATGTTAGATAGTGTTGAGATATGAGATGTAAAACAAGATAGAACTGCCTTCAAAATATCTTAAGAGCTGTGTGCAAGATGGATGGTAATCAATTACATGATGTAATTTAAATGTAAGCTTGTTAAGTGATCCTCAAAGGGAAGAAACACACTATTCTGAAAGAATACAATACAAATTGACTACATGGGCAATATTATAAAAATGATTCTTTTTTTTTTCTTTTTTTTTTTTTTGAGACAGGGTTTCTCTGTGTAGCTTTGCGCCTTTCCTGGATCTCGCTCTGTAGACCAGGCTGACCTCGAACTCACAGAGATCCGCCTGGCTCTGCCTCCCGAGTGCTGGGATTAAAGGCATGCGCCACCACCGCCCGGCATAAAAATGATTCTTAATGATGTCTCCTACAAACTGATGAGAAATCAGTCAAACAAAAGCTTACACATATCCATATACGAACCCTAGGAATTAGATATAAATACAAGGCGTTACTTTGACAATGTTATATTTTTTAGGATTTCTATGAAGGACTAGAGTGCAGCAGATACTGCTGTTGAAGTGAGAGTTCCAGTAGAGATTACGGTGGGGAGGCAGAGTGCAGAATGACCTATTACCATGTTTTCATTTCTTCTTTGATATTTGATATGTTTCCAACTCCATTCAAATCCCTTGTTTATTTTCTACAATCGCACTTTTATTTCTGGTTATATCCTATTTTGTGTTGCTTATAGTGTTTATTATGCACAAATAATAGAAAGAAATAGAAAGTAAAGAACAAAATGGGGAACCTATCATCATATAAGAAAATGAAATTGAATCCCATGTTCTAAAACGGACAGTCACTAGCTGTGCTGGGTAGTTTTATGTCATTTTGTTACAAGCTGGAGTCACCTGAGAAGGGGGAACCACAGCTGAGAACTTGCTTGCATAAAGTTGGGCTATAGTCAAGCTCGGAAGGCGTTTTCTTAATTAGTGATTGGTGTGTGAGGACTCAGCCCATTACCGTTGCTGTCACCCCTGGGCTAGTGGTTCTTGATGTTATAAGAAAGCAAGATGAGCAGAGCCAGGTGGATCTCTGTGAGTTCAAGGCCAACCTGGTCTACAAAGCGAGTTCCAGGAAAGGTGCAAAGCTAAACAGAGAAACCCTGTCTCGAAAAAAAAAAAAAAAAAAAAAAAAGGAAAGAAAGAAAGAAAGAAGGAAGGAAGGAAGGAAAGAAAGAAAGAAAGATGAGCAGGCCATGAAGAGCAAGCCAGCAAGCCAATAATAAGCACTCCTCCATGGCATCTGCAACAGGTCCCCGCCCACCCACCCCCAAAGTTCCTGACCTGTTTTGGTTCCTGCCTTGGCTTCCATAAATGAACTGTGATTCAGAATGAGTAATCCAAATAAACTATTTCTTCCCCAAGCTGTATTTGGTTAAGGTTTTTCATCACCACAACAGAACCCTACTAAAACACTTGTTTTTCTATTAAAAATGAATAGCTAATATGAATTGAATAACTATCCTGTAACAAGGTCTAACACTCCTCTTGGCAAACATATTTATCAACTGCTTTATCTTATCTACAAATTGCATCCATGAGCAAATTGTGTATTAGTTGACCTTAGCTCATTACAAAAGATCATAGAGCTAATTAAAGCAAAATAAAAGATGAAAAAGTACATAAATCTTTCAATAAATTAGGAAGAAACCTGTGTAATGAAAGAATGGCATGCTGATGAGAGTTGGCGGGAGAGGAAGGGAGTGAAATGATTTCAACATGTATTTATATTCTGAAAATCATTTTCAAGGTCTTTGAAGGCGCTTCAGACTAAATGTTTTCCAATTAGCCGGGAGGTGGTGGCACATGCCTTTAATCCCAGCACTCGGGAGGCCGAGCCAGATGGATCTCTGTGATTGCAAGGCCAGCCTGATCTACAGAGCGAGATCTAGGACAGACACCAAAAACTACACAGAGAAACCCTGTCTTGAAAAAATCAAAAAAAAAATTTCCAATTAAAAAAAATAACCTATTTGTTGAAATGTGAATGAGGAGAGAAAAACTCTCCAGTTTCCAAAAAGCTTAGTCAATATTTTAATGATTAAATCATAAATAAGGTGACAGGTATGTCATGTAATTTCCCAACATAGAGATATGATAATAATATTTACGACGAGAGCCTGGTAACTTTCAGGGATTTTATTAATTCATGTCTGTGGGCAGATCAACATTGAGAATGTCACGTTCGGCATTATATTGAAGAGATTGCAACCGGTAAGGCATTATCATACACCAACTTCAGTGAATGCTCCAAATCCAAAGTGGTAAGAAAAGGCAGGACATTAGGTCAAATGAAACCTTGATAAACTGTGGACTCTGGTGATTTATATCTTATATGCATGTATTATCCATTTTTGTGATGACATTTTAGTTTTTTGCAGGTTTGATATTAAATCATTTCCATTTTCCCTTTCCACTCTCTAATATTTCCCATGTAGCACATTGTTCTCCCTCAGATTCATTACCACCCACCTCTGGCAGACAACCAGGGGCAACAATGTTACCTTACCATATTTTGGGAGTCTCTGGCACAACTCTGACTAACAATTCAGAAGGGGGGTTCTCGTGTCTGTTGTTGGGGCTTTAGTTAATATATTCACAGCTCTTTTGGGGAAGCATTTTCAGTCCATAAGGGGAAAATGTCTTTAAACTATAATCACATATGTTATATAATTATATATTGTACATAGACTAATGAGTATTATATGTAATTTTAGGTAGATAGTAAATAACACAATTCCTGATGACTTTTTCAAACACACAGTCATTTAGAAACCTGTGTAGTTCAGTCACACCTGCAGTGTATCATACTATTAAAAGTGCTACTACTGTAGGGAATGTAAACATAAATTTAATATGGAGGCTCTGATTTCTGATTAGTTTTTCTGCATATTTAATAATTCTATATTTTATATTCAAATTGTCTAACTTCATTATGAATGTTTTATATTTTGGATAAATCTCACTCTATTTATAATATAGATGTAAATAACGTTATTGAGCTTGACGTGAAAGTCAGTTGTAAGTCTACAAATTTGACGATTACTGCAGATACTGAGAAGACATGCAAATATTTTCTGTGAAATTAAAATAGTGCAAATGAATTAATTTCATAGTGATAATTTATTCATGAAAATCATGTAGGAATAATGGAGAACCTGTTCAGGTTTGGAATGCTTATTGTCCATGGTGTATGATAATGCCTTAACATGGTATCAAGTGGCATATCTCCACTCCAATGCAGAGTGTGCCATTCCCAATATTGATCGGGCCATAGATACAAATTAAAAAAATCATCTAAAGTTGCCAAACTCATCATAAACACAATTATCGTATCTCTGTGTTGGGGCATTACATTGCAGGCCTGTCCCATTATTTCTGATTTAATCATTAATAGATTGACTAAGCTCTTTGGAAAATGGAGAGTTTCTCTCCGCATTAAGAAGATTTCAACAAAGTAGGTTATTTTTTTAATTTGAAAAAATTGAATCTAAGGCTCCTTTGAATACTTTGAGCATAATTTTCAGAATAAGAATACATGTTGAAATCGCTTCACTCCTTTCGTAGGCTGCTTTCTTTCCCCCCTCTCTCTCTCATCAGCACAACATCATATATATATATATATACACATATATATGTATATATATATGTGTGTGTGTGTATGTGTGTATACATATATATGATACACATATATGTGTGTGTATTCATAAATTTTTCCCATATGAGCTAATATACACATAAGTTCTTAAAATCTTCTAGGCTATGTCAATTTCTCAAACTCTCCTGGTTTTTGATGATCTTACTGTTTTTCAGAAGTATTGCACAAGTACAGCTTTCAAAATTCCTCAGCAGCGTATATTTTTAATTTTTTTTTTATCATATGTAGACTAAAGGAGAGAACATAGGAATAAGATTCAATTTCATCACATTCTATCAAGGGTATTTACTAGCAACTATATTTGTGGCTTTGGATATTGGCATTGATCACGCAGCTGAAGACATGTCTGACAGGTTTCCCTACAGTAAAGCCTTTTGTGCCTGCTGCTACCCACACTCTGCTCTGTAGGAAGAAGTTACTGTTCACAGTCAGCACTACAGGGCAGGCTTCTTTCTCTTTCAGAGTGAAGTATCTTCAATATTTACTTGTAATCATTCAGCATGGAAGATTTGTCCCTCATATATTAACTAATTGTCATAATGTATTTCTATTAAGATGGACTCACATATATTTATTTTTGCTTTGAGTAACAAACCAGTACCACTTACATAGCTGTGTTTTCGTTTCCACGACTCAAACATCTATGAATTTCAGTGAACTGTACCAGCAACTATCTAAAAAGAAAAAAAAAAGTTGATGTTCAACTCTAGTGAGAGAAATCAAGCTCTCTGTGGCAGCTGTGGTAATTGACACCGATGTTCCATTCCTTTGAGACTGTCTCAATGGATAGTCTGAGAAAATATTTGTAGTTACAACTCAGATTTATACAACCATGTACGAATAGTTCTATTATCTATAGAATTTTATATTTAGCCACCTCTACCTGTGTTCTTTGAAGCACAAGGGCTTATCAATATTTTCAACTCTGATTTATTATATTACCACATTGATTATTCCCCTCTTTTCTTCCCTTGGTTATCTATAAGTTTCTACTGTAGGCATAAATAAAAGTCTGAGTAAGGTAGCATTTATTCACATAAATCTGCTTTTTCTGTAAACGACCGCCCCACTTCATGTCCATGCATGCAACCATAATTAAACTCAGTATCTCACAAAAAGAAAAGGATGTGAAAGAAGGAGGGGAACTTGAAAAGAAGGGGTTCATCAGGATCAGGGGGGGATAAGAGGCTAATGAGGTTGTCTACGATGAAATATGTTGTATACATGTGTGTAACAGTCAAAGATTAAATTTAAACATACCTAAAGTTAAGAATTCACCAGTTGGGCGGTGGTGGCACACGTCCTTAATCCCAGCACTCGGGAGGCAGAGCCAGGCGGGTCTCCGTGAGTTCAAGGCCAGCCTGGGCTACCAAGTGAGTTCCAGGAAAGGCACAAAGCTACACAGGGAAACCCTGTCTCAAAAAAAAATTCACCATTGTTGTATAATATAGAATAGTGCTACCAGTATGATATGGTTTTTAAGTATTGATAATGTTGGAGCAATACAAAAGAATATCCTTCTTGCCGGGGGGTGGTGGCGCACGCCTTTAATCCCAGCACTCGGGAGGCAGAGGCAGGCGGATCTCTGTGAGTTCGAGGCCAGCTTGGTCTCCCAAGCGAGTTCCAGGAAAGGCGCAAAGCTACACAGAGAAACCCTGTCTCGAAAAAAATATATATATATATCCTTCTTAATATTACCAGAGTCCTTGTAAAATATTATGGTTTAATTTTATACTTTATTAGATGAAAATGCTTGGTAATTTGTTCAACTTGTTATTGATATTATAAAATTACTATCAGCATTATTAAAACAAATTTTAAGTATGATCTAATTAAAATGCTGGTCCCTTTACAACAAGGGTGTCAGAAAACATTACAACTGAGGTTCAATAAAATATTTTACTTTAAATAAATTTATCATAACACCAAGTTAGAGTTTGTATAGATCATGTTATCCTGGAAATGCCTTTCACATATTATTTCAAATGACTGTGCAATCTCTTTGTAGCTTTATAATATTAAAAGTACAATATTCCTTGTATAATACACGTTACTTTTGAGGACATTTTCAGACTGACAATAAATTCACGGGGCATTTGAACAGCAATATTCTTTCCAACCAACTGAAGAAGCAAAGGAAATTCATCGTAATGGATCAATATAGGAAGAAATGAAATAAATGAATTGTGGAAAGTTTAAGGAAAACAGCTACTGGAATGTTCTTTCAAAGTGTTAACACACTGCTAACTGAGTGACTCATTCTGAAATGCACGATGCTGAGTTCTGTAAGTCTTGAGATGTTAGCTTGGACAAAGAACAAATCAAATCTGGTCGAAACATACGTGTCATCACTCATAGAAAATGTCCTCTACAACACTAATTTACACTTTCTTTAGTCTCTGTGTCAGTTTTCAAATTTGAATCCTAAATTTAACTTGGAATGTTAGCTCCAGAATTTTCATGACTTGTGTGGACATGTGTTAAACATCATATGACAAAATAAGTCTCTAGTAAGGAATAAGATTGAGCACTGCTTGTGATGTGCACATTTATTAAGTGGTTACAAAAAGGTGTAGTTATTAGATTATAGTGATAAAAGTTTCAGTTTGACTGGAACCTGCATTGGGAGCAGTTTGAAAAGAAATATTAGTTTTTCTCATTTTTTTCTTATTTTGTTTCCTCCTTCAGAGCAGAGGTTTTAAAAATGCAGATACAAATGGATACACAAGGAGGCAATTCCATATATCTTAGACATTTTATTATAATTTAAATAAGCTATACATATGTTAAAGAGAAAAATTAGAAAGATGGGCACATTAATTCTGGAACACCTGACAGATGATCAATACAAGACAAAATAATTAATGACTATCACTGAGCAAGTGGGTGACACGTATGAATGGATCCGATGAGAATTAACTACAATAGTCCAAGAACAGAGGGAAAATGGTGAACTATTGAATATTTAAGCAGAGAAACATAACATTAGAGAGAACATATCACCTCTTCGAACCATTTGTCTCTTTGCTTTTTTGTCTTCCTATCTCATTAGCATCTGTCCTCAAACTCATAAAAGATGAGTACAGTTTTTTCCCTCAAAAATCTCAGGTGCTGTATATGGGCACAAATAAGAACATTTCCCTCAAATAATAATAGCATTAACTTAATATCCTTTTACTGGAATTTTCTTGTTGGTCCGGCATAAAGATGAGCATAACTCTTGACCCATTACTTTACCCTGATTAGTTCTCTGTTGTAAGCCCTAGAATGGAATACGTATTTCCTCTCTCTCTTTTCTCCTTTCAGGACTAAACCTGAAGGAGAACACAATCCAGGTGTGGTTAATGTCTGTATCATCTACCTGTATTAAAAATTGGTGCTTATTGGGTGTTTAGACTCCAAAACTTCCAAAATAAAATCAGAACAGAAAACTTTCAGATAATAAAGTTCTTAAGGTTGAACCTTGAATCCAGATTGGGCCAAGAGGAAGAAGATAAAAATCTATAATTGTATTAAATAACTGTGTGCCACAAGCTGTAGAAAGCAACAAATTGAAGACTTAGTAATAGAAGATGGTGATGTGAAAAAGGGTGTTCAGAAACAATCTTAAGAAATTGTGTAAAAGGTGATCTTTCTTAATGGAACAGAGAATGGTTTCTCATATGTCAGTAGAAGGTGACTTTTACAGCAAACTAAAATTTCAGTAGAAATATGTAAAATAAGAACAGATTTCCAAATAATGTAATATATTTTTGGAATGCAGACTCATTTAAAGAAAGGTGGTTAGACACAAGGTGTTTGCAGATTTGAATGAGCCTAGAATTGGGAAAATTTCAAATGTAGTGGAAGAAAAATTTTGTGTAGAGATACTTAGAATGCTAATTAAGAGAATGCTAGTATCGTGTGAAAATTTAGTTGACAATCTAAAACAGCTTGAATATGCAAAAAAATAAATTATACATAGCACAAAACAATTTTTTAAATGTATTTATTGTGCTGGCCCCTGCACATCTCATCTTAATTCCTATCCCTGATCTACTACCTGGTAACTATCCTGGTTCACTAATTCTCCCAGAGGACAACAAACTACTGCTGACCTCAGAGGCTATGTTCTCAGTCACCCACCTTTTAGTTTTGTTTATCTACAGGAATTTATTCTTCTGAACATACTGAGAAACAATCCACTGATCATCAGAAAGGAGAGGACATATCAGATCAAATAAAAATCTTGAACAGTAGAATGAATTTTAAAGAAAACAGGCTACCTAGCAGATGCATATACAACAGGGTTAGGAACTGAGATCATGTAGGAATTGTACACAACTTGAGATAGGGTATGAAGAGTGGTTTCATCTAGGTTATGACTTAGTGCTAGAAGGAAAAAATATCTATTATGTTTTACATAGCGTCTTTATCTACAATTGCTCCTCCACTATCCATTGTTTTGCCCCTCCAGTATCCTTTTTTCATTAGGCATACACAGTAATAATTCTGAAAAATTAAGTCTTGCCACTGCTTTCTTTAAATCCCCAGCGAAACACGCCTGACACATTGCTCTCCATCCGTTTCCTTGAACACATCAGACAGATTTCACACACAGAGACTTTGCAAGGCTTATACTATGTCTGGCATCTCCTTTCATTGAAAACAGCCAAAAGCTGTTAAGTCCTATATTCTCTGTCTGCATTTTGAGTATTTTGAAGTGACTTAAATGGACAAGTCTATGCAAATTACCCTCCACCCTCAACTTAACCAAGTTACCAGCCCTTGCTTTTATCTACACACCATTAGCCTGATTGTCTGATGATTAATAATTTTACAAGTATATATTACTCAACATTATATACTTGAAATGCATTAGATTCTCAGGCTTTATTTATTGAATGAATCAATAAATGTGAACATTTCACTGACATTATTAAAATATATGTTTATTGAAGAAGCAAATAAATTAGGCTGCAGAATTTATAAGCAAGAACTAAGCATGCTAATTAATTTGTACTATGGGATGAGAAGTTTATTTTTTATCTTAAGAAAGGGACTTAGTAAAACTAACTTACTCAGATGCAACACTTGGCCAAATTTCAGTTTCCACAAGAAGACAAGGCAACAGGATTAACATCAAATTAAAGCACTTAACATGGATGTCAAAGTTCCCTGTTGATAATGTCTGAGACAACTAGTACAGATCAGGAAGGAGCATGGTCAGGCAAGGTCAGTGGTGGTTGAAAACACTAATCCTATCCTATTGAGAGCTCAAATCATAGGAGAAACAGCTATATAGACATCATTAACATAGGGTTGGTCATTTGAGCTGATGAAAGAATACCTATTCCAAAGGCAATGAATAAAGAGAATGAAGGGTAAATGTACAAGAACATAGGCAGTCAATGGCTGGAGAAAGGACCATAACCCTAAAACAAAAGAAAGATGAAGACTGGAAAGAAAATTTCAAAAATTCAAGAAAGGGGTTCTTAGTAGTATCAAAGGATGGAGAAAAGTAAAAGGGTGAGCCAAAATGGGCTTTGTTTGTTTTTGGCTTTTGACTGCTTGTTTGTTTTATCTTGTTTGGTGTTTGTTTTGTTTGAGCAGCGAAAAGATGCTATGAAGAATGAGCAAGGACAGAACACTGATTTATGGTTTGTCATTTGTAGTAGAAATGCGAATGCTTCACATTTAGGTAACTTAACTATAAATAATGAGATAGCAAAGAGACCCATGATAGATGTCAGGTCAGAGATTCATAATGGGAGATTCTTTAAACAAATGCTGTGGGAGACCTCAGCAGGAAGGAAAAGCAGAAAAACACTGGGATCAAAGCTGCACAGCAAAGGAGCTGAATGCAAAGGAAGGCGGTAGGTACAAAGAACAAAAGATAATGAAGGATTCAAATGGATTCAACAAAACTTGACATATGACACGATACAACAGAATGATGTACTACAATAGCAATTTGTTTAGCCCAAACTTTAATCAGTGTGTTATTAGGAATAGAAGGCTAAAGGGTACTATCTGTATACATGTTCATCTGAGATTCAAAACATTGGCAACTGCAGATAATAGGACATTATGTGGTGATATTTTATTTGTATGTTAATAAATAAAGTTTGCCTGGAGATCAGAGGACATAGATAGCCAGCAATAAACAAAAGTCAGGCAGTGGTAACACATGCCCTTAATCTGATCACATGGCAAGCAGAGTCTCTCTGTGCTCAAGGACACAGCCAAGCGTGGTGACACACACCTTTAATCCCAGTACCAACCATAGAGGCCTGGAGGTCTTTACAGACAGGCAGTGATGAGGAAGTGAGGTGGCTGGGCTTAGAGCCAATGAGAAGGTAGAACTGCAAGGCAATAAAGGGTGAGGTTAGATAGGAAGAAGCTTGTTCTTTTTGGGGAAGCTACAGCGGCATGGTGAGCTAAGGTTAGCTGGTGACTCTCACTATTTCCCTGATCTCTACGGCTTTCAGCCCTGTATTTGACTCCATGTTTCTTATTTAATAAGACTGTTTAGAAATTCATCTACAATATTATTTAATCTTTGCTTGAATTTAGAAGTATTGGTTTTATGGCAAATCTATTATGCTCCACTCACTGTTAGGATGTAGCTAAAACTTTTAATAATTTTACTTAGCTTGCATAGGTTTAACATGTCAAGCTGCTCACTGAGTTTCAAAGTTCTGATGACAGTCTGAATTTTTTTTGACATTGTCCAAGTCATAGAAAACTATTTTGCATTCATATTGGAATAAAAAAAAAACAAACAGTGCTTACTTCTGTTTTCACTCAGCACAGACTATTTCCAACAGGGGAAGTCATACTTGTGATATACAGTGGATGATCTTGTTATGCGAGAGAAAATATAAAGCAATTGTCTACCAAAATAAGACAAAATATATGTTGATAATATATGAATCACATGGGTTATAAATTGCATATTAATCATTCCTGCCAGGGAAGCAGGTAGGCTAACTGAAGGACTTCACTTCCCCCTTTATTCCTCAGTCTAATGCCCCAGTCTCATCCGAAACTCTGTAGCAGACCTTCATCTGCGGCCTCTCCTCACCCTCTGCCCCTATTCCAGGGACTAACAAAGCAGATCCTGGTAGAATATCTGCCTTCCTCCCTCCTGTGAACTTCCTCAGACCCACTGCCCCCCCCCCAGTCCTAAGAGTTAGCTCCCAATACCCAGAAACACATTTTACATAGAACCCTAGTGACCACACCTACCAAGACCCCAGAAGAATTTCCCATCAGGCAGCACACAGCCAACACATTCTTCTAAAAACCAAGAAGGAAACAGAGACCAAGAAACAAAACACCCACGCAACAATGACAAAGTGGGATATCAGCACCTAGAATAATAGTCTTTCCAATTTCACATACCCAAACATCAACATAAAATACAATCAATGTAAGCCAGAACAATGTGTCTGCACTAGGGGCAGCAACTCTATCACAGTATGTGTACATGAGATGTTATATGTAATATATTCCTATTAAAAATTTAAATTTTTGCCAAATATATATTGTCCTTAATTGTAAAATTATTTTAACTCTTTAAATCCTTTCTTGGTAAAATATATCTTTATATTTAATCTTTGCAAGGTTAAACATGTCATTCATCTTTCTTAGTGCCATACAATGGATATATATTTATATAACTAAACTTTTCTTCAAATAGATACTACAAAAGAATAGTGAATGACAAATACATAATTCACAGAGCATCAGGAAGGCAATCCTATACCAATAATTCCATGGAATTGGCTGTAGGGGCACAAGGCTGGCAGGTACCAGACCCCACATTGCTAATTACATCACCAGCCCTAGAAGCTGCTGCACCATTGATTTCCTATATCTTCTCTCTCTGGAAAGAATCAAAGATTGACCAGTGCTGCCACTTTTTGTTTGGGAGATCTTGTTTTATTCATGTTTCTTTCTATCTCTAGGTCCTATCAAAGTATGGAAATAACTGCAACTGCTCTATAATGCCTTTGTCACAAATTTGTACAGTATATCTAAGGAGCCTTTCAAGAAGAGATCTGCTTTGTAGACTACAATTCTACCTCTTCCCCAGATCTCTTGTTGCATCAGGAATGGAAGCTTATGCCAGATGATTAAAGTTTTCTTACTCATCCATTGACCATAGAAGTAAGTTGAAGTGGGACAACCACCTGACAGACAGTAGTATTTCTAAGAACACAACGAAGCTAGCATTATGAAACTGGGGCTGCAATTATGAACATGGGATTATAAACTACAAACAATTCACTTCTCAATTTAGAGCAAATCCATAAGTATTCAAGAGACTGAATTAAGAAATTAAAGTTATATAATAGAAACCCTTTAAGAAGTCAAAGACTTGAGAGATGGTTCAGGGAATAAAGTGTTTGTCACTGAAGCTCTGGGAACTGAGTATACTTCCCTAGTATCCAAATAAAGAGTCAGGTGTGGTCTTATCTGCTCTTAATCTTGGTGATGGGAACCCGGAGAAAAGAGGATCCCTGAGCCTTATGCTTTTTCATTATGGCTGCGTCACTGAGTTCCAGATTCAGTCCCTTGCCTGCCTGAAAACTAGTGGGGAGAGGGAACAATTGAGGAAGACACCAGCATCAATCTCTTGCCTTTACGTATGTGTACACATTTGTATGTATGCCAACACACCTATTCCACATAAAAACATTTATTACTAAAGAATAGAGAACTTTTGTTTCTGAAAGAACAAGAACAGAAATTGTCCTTCAATTAGACATACCTAAAGCAGTACACATTATATGTGAAACAATGATTCTCTTGTCAATGGTAGCAGATGCAATGAAAGACAGCCAAGTTTGAGTGACACAGACAGAAAGGACAAAACCCCTTATTGACCCATATGCTGCTATGTAGATGTAATTCTAAACAGTCTTATTAAATAAGAAACACAGAGCTTGCCGGGCGTTGGTGGCGCACGCCTTTAATCCCAGCACTCGGGAGGCAGAGGCAGGCGGATCTCTGTGAGTTCGAGGCCAGCCTGGGCTACCAAGTGAGCTCC
>CABHPQ010171448.1:23271-34853 GCA_902168405.1 Peromyscus aztecus | reverse complement strand
CAGCTGTAGTGATCACTAGGCAGGCTCACTGCCAGACCTGTGATGAACTTGCACAATCTGGCCTCAGAGGGAGTGCCCTCATAGTGTGCAAGCAGATGTTTCATCAGCATCCACCCCCTGCCCTAGACTGTCAAAGATGGAGCATTGCTCTTTGTCCATGCTTTGTGCTTTTCTTTTTCGTCTTCCTTGGGACCTGCGTTACCCTGCTTTTTAAAATAAGGAAATGTTTGTATGTTTTATTTAGGATATCCTACTTTCATGCCTTGATCAGTAGGCTCTTTGAAAAAGTAGAAATGTCTATCAGAATGAAGTTACATCCATTTTGCATATATGCCTATCCAGAAGTTTATATAGTCAATAAGTTTACTATAGTAGAATAGCAAATGCATATTAGTGCCTTAAATTTCTAGAAGAAGAAAGATCCCTATAAAAACTGAACTGTCTAAGCCTTTGATATTGTAAAATATTTGATTGCTGAATCTAATCATTCTAGGGAGGTGTGATAGCACCCAGCTTTATTCCCAGCCCTGGGGAGTCTGAAGCCAGAGGACTGCGATAGGCTATACAGTGGGTACCAGGTCATCTAGAGCTACATAGAAATACTCTATCGTGTGTGTGTGTGTGTGTGTGTGTGTGTGTGTGTGTGTGTGTGTGTATACATATACTGTCCCTATTCATATAGGAACTTTTATTCATACAATAGGTTTTCCTCAGGGACTTCTCCAGCATCGCTCTGCCCAACTTTGCTATTCTTTCCAAGAACACCTTGAATTTCTCCTTTCATGACAAGCTCTTTGTTACAGCTACAAGTCAATGTCTGTATTCCCAGTTGACACTAAATTCCCTGAGGCAATACATATGTCTGGTTTTCCTTCCCACTATCTAGTCCAGTACCTAGTATATAAGATAGGATCAATAAATACAATTGCATGAATGGAAAAATAAATGCACCATTGCCACCGAGGAAAAACTGCTTCCAAATTACATGTATAGGGAAATGCATCTGCTAAAATAGAGACATTGTTCACCTCCTTCTAGCGAATAGCAATTTTTATAAGTTTTTAAAAATCCATGATTTATTTTTAACACTAAATGTATTTTTGTTTGAAGAAATATTAATGCATATAGGCATACATAGTGGAATTATAGAGAGCACTCTTCATTTTCTACCTCATGTATTCTGTATTACGGAATTTTAAACAGACAAGTCTTAAGCTGGCAAACATGAAAAACTAAAAGCTTTGCTATTCTGTGCTTCTTTTGTTAAGTGATAAGGTGGCAAGATTTTCAGTATCATAGGTAATGCATCCATCAGTAGAATAAAATCCCAAATTTTTCTACAGTAAGACATATATTGGCTGTTTTAATGTTTAATCAAAAGGAACATATCTATAGAAAAGTGTATAAATAAGCTAAATAATTCATGAAAAAGAAATTGGATCCTAATTTGCTTCTTTGGAGTGTTCTTCCAACTCTGGAAGCTCTTTCCTGCCCCCTCTGCCTTCTTCTCTATGTCAATTATGGACCAGTGGGACTTCTCACGTTTAACATTGCCCACTGTTTGCCTCCTCAGCCTCACTCTGCTTCCTGTGGATCTGTCTTCATTAACCCTAATTTTTCTCATGCCAGCCTTTTATTTAAATCATCTTTTATTGCCTTCAATTTCAGCTGTTGTGTTCTTCAATTCTTTTTTTTTTTAATTAAGAAATTCTCTTATTCATTCCACTTACCAACTACAGATTCCCCCTTATCCCTCCTCCCACTCCCCGGAAGCCTTCCCCCCAGTCCATCCCCCACCTCCTCCTCCACCCCTCCTCCAAAAAGGTATGGCCTTCCATGGGGAGTCAGCAAAGGCTGGCACATTCAGCTGAGGCAGGTCCAAGCCCCTCCTTCTGCATCAAGATTGTGCAAGGCTTCCCACCATAGGTAATGGGCTCCAAAAAGCCAGCTCATGCACCAGGGATAGATCCTGATGCCACTGCCAGGGGCCCCTCAAACAGACCAAGCCACACAACTATCTCAACCATATAGACGGCCCAGTCCAGTCCCATGCGGGCTCCACAACTATTGGTCCAAAGTTCCTGAGTTCCTAATGGCTTGGTTCGGTTGTATCCATAAGTTTCCCCATCATGGTCTTGATGTCCCTTGCTCATAGAATCCCTCTTCTCTCTCTTTGACTGGACTTCCAGGGCTCGGCCTGGTGCTTGGTCATTGCTCTCTGCATCTGTTTCCGTAAGTTACTGGATGAAGACTCTATGATGACCTTTAGGGTATTCACCAATCTGATCACCAGGATAGGCCAGCTCAGGCACCCCCTCCACTACTGCTAGTAGTCTAAGCTGGGGTCATCCTTGTGGATTCCTGGAAACTTCCCTCACAACAGATTTCTCCCTATCCCCATTATGTCTGCCTCTATCAAGATCTCTCCCCCATTGCTCTCCCACTCCACCCCTGTTCCAGCTCAACCATCCCATTCCCCCAAGTTCCACCCCCTCATCCCCAGTGTTTCTCAATTCTAAAATTTCAATTTGATTTCTTTTTATATGTATTTCTCCATATATTTTCCCCAAATTCTATGTTCAAGGGAAAATTAGTTGTCATTATTTTAATTTTTTTTCTTCTAAAAACTGAATCATGTCTCTATTGTCTTAGAAGGTGTATGTGTGCACCTGACATGCTTGCATGCATATTTGCATGTGTGTTAACTTTAGTTTTTAGGCTGGAATGCCTAGTAGTATTTATTAATGTCAGGTTATATATAAGGAAATCTCCAGATTGCCATCCTCCTGACCATGCTCCCTTGTTCCTCTACCAGAGATTGAGTTCGGTTAGACATACTGAACTTCACTGTGGTCAGGTTCTATTACCCAGTGCTCACCTCTGCAATGTGAGTCCATAGCTTTTCTATCCATGAGATGGATGCACTCACCAACACCTCTTTACCTGGTGGGGCCTAAGCTTCAGTCCTTCCATGTGAGTATGCTGAGGCTCCTGAAGAGCTTTACTTTGTTGTTCAAAGGCTATTTGGATCATAGACCTTCTGTACCATAATACTGTAATTCAGTATTCAATAAACATCTTAAAGTCAAAATGAGACTCCATCTGCTTCAGTTCTCCCTGGCTTCCTTCCTCTAGGGTTCTTTCCTGAAGTATCAACTTGTTTCTCTCTAGCTCCATAGTACTCACCAAACCTTTGTTAGTAACCTCATCCTTCAACACAGCCACTCTGCTTAGAAACACACTAAGCTTTCAGACTCTTGCTCTGTCCCACAGTCACCAAGCCGAGCCCACACAGGACAGTCAGCTCACTTCACTATACTTCCCATCTCCATGGTCTTGGCCCAATGACTTAGTAGCTCACTAATTGTTTTAAACAGAGTTTTTATTAACTTTTTTCATTATCTTCAGAGATAGCAGTGTTTTTTTATCAAGCTACTCTACCAACACAGAAACTCTCTCCTGATGTTTTTCTACCACGTCTTTAATTTTCTACAAGAGAAAAAAGTTTTTAAAACTTAAAACAATTAGAATATGATCTATAATTTAATGAAAATAAGATATAAAAGATTTATATCTATTGATTTTATACATTGCATAATAATTGCACCTTCCAAAGAGCTACCATAAAGAGAGGGTGATGTTTTCACCATAAAATTAATCAAAGTCTGAGCAGTTATACATGTTTAACACAATTTAAGCATTACACAGCATATGCATGTATCAAAATAGCCATGGTACTCTACTTATGCACATAATGTCTATGGTTTTATATACCTGAGTAAAACAAATTTAACTTGTATAAAACATAGTGTGAACTGTAAAAATATCTCTATAGTACCCCTATTCTGCCATGATGTGCCTGAGGACCACATGCATCAGATCTGCCTTCCTGTGCCCCCAAATTCATTCTGATAACTCCTCCACCCCTGCCCAATATCCATGATGCCCTCTAGTCAAGAAGCTTAGAATCCTGCCTCCAACTCTACCTACCCCTACCAACTCCACTCATCCCCATCAGGTATGTTGGCCTATTTCTTAGGCAGAGACACTAGACTCCACTAACCAACTTTACCCACTCCTAAGACAGGAGGCCCATCCATCTCCAAGGAAGGGACTTAACTCCCACTGGCAACTGCACCTACCTCATGAAATATCTGAAGATATGTTCACTGCTTGCCTTCATCCCCTCCTCCTACTCCTTTTTTTTTCAGGTTGGGATCTAGACTCATATAACTGACTCTACTAGTGCCCATTTCCAGAGAAAAAATCCTGAGCACCTTCCCCCAAGAATCCTGAATATTTACTGGGAAAATCGTTTAACTTTACAGAAGTTCTGCTCTTGAGCTTAGAACCCTCACTTAAACTAGGTTAGGCCTACTAATGATACCTTATTCTCACATCATCTCTGAATCACCCAAAGACTACCAAGACTATCAAAGACATTGGCCTATAATTCTCTTTTTTGTTAGGTCTTGGGTTATATTGTCAGGGTAATACTAAATTAATAAAAGGAATTTGGAAGTATTCTTTCCTTTTCTATTTTGTGGAATCATTTGGATATCGTTGGTGTTTGTTTTTCCTTAAAGCTCAGTAGAATTCTGCACTAAATCCTTCTAGCCCTGGGATTTTGATAGTCAGAAGATTTTTTTAATTATTGCTTCTACCTCATTGGATATTATGAGTCTACTTAAGTTAACTAATTTATATTGACCTTTATAAGGTCATATGCCGAGGGCATGCCCTGATAGTTGACAGGTTCCAGAGAAGAGGCAAGGAGTACACAAGGGAAGACGTGAGTCAGACAATGGTGGTGATGGCAAGAATCTTGCAGCCTGACTGACTAGTAGTCAGAGTGCTTCCTTATTTATACATAGTTCAGTAAGCAGGGGTAGAATTGTGTTGTTCCAAAAACATAGATCATATCGTGCTTTTGGACTCCTGTTATACTTTTTCTTGCATATCTTTTAGTCATCATTGATAAACTGTGACATAACAGTTATCTTTTGTAATAATTTTCCCTCACATTTAGTCATCATTGATAAACAGAGTTATCCTTTATACTCATTTTTACTCATCAACACCATAATCCAGTTTTTAAGTATCTAGAGGCATATGACAACCAAGAACAAAATCAAGGAAGTAATACCATTCACAATAACCTATAAAATATCTTGGAAAAAATCTAACCAAGAAAGTGAAAGACTTGTACAATGAAAACTTTAAACTGAAAAAAAGAAACTGAAGAAGATACCAAAAGATGGGAAGAACTCCCTTGCTCATGAATTGGTAGGATTAATATTATGAAAATGATCATCCTAGCAAAAGCAATCTACAGGGTTAACTAAATCCCCATCAAAAGTTCCAATGAAGTTCTTCACAGAAACTGAAAAAAAAACAGTTTTAAATTTCATGTGCTAACACAAAAGACCCAGGATAGACTAAAAAACCCTGAGCAATAATAATAAATTCCTGGAGGAGTTATCATCTCATACTTCAAAGTATGCTACAGAACTATAGTAATAGAAACAGCATAGAATTAACATAAAATACCCTCACTGGTCAATAGAATAGAATTGAAGACCCACATAGAAGTCTATATACCTATAGCTACCTGATTTTTGACAAAGAAGCCATAAATACTCACTAAAGAAAGACAATATTGTCAACAAATGGTCCTAGTCGAACTGAATAGCTACACATAGAAACTCAACCCTTATCTTTTTGCCTGCACAAAATTCAACTTTAAATGGACCAAGAACCTCAGTATAAGACCTGGTATCAGAAATCTGATAGAGGAGAAAAAAAGGAAGATATATGAACTCCCTGGCACAAGAAAGGGCTTTCTCAACAGGGCCACAATAGATAGGAATTAAGGTCAACAATTAATAAATGAGAGCTCATGAAACTAAAAGGTTTCAGTATAGCCAAGAGCTGTATCACTCAAGTGAAGAGGCAGCCAGCAGAGTGAGGAAAAAAATCCTTACTAGTTATATATCTGACAAAGGGTTAGTATCTAGAATATACAAGGAACTCAAAGCATTAAACATCAATAAAACAAATAACTCAATTTTTAAAATAAGATATGGAACTCAATAGAGAGTTCTCAAAAGATGAAATATGAATGAATGAGAAATATTTTTTAAAATGCTCAACATCATTAACCATTGGGGAAATGAAAATTAAAACTACTTTGAGATTTCATCTTACCCCAATAATAATAATAATAACAAGTGCTATCATGAATATAAAGAAAGAAAACCACTGACAAATAGCTGATAAGCTTGCAAACTGGTACATCCACTACAAAATTCAGTATGGCAGTCCTCAAACAGCTAAAAATAGATCAAATACGTGATCCAGCTACATAACTCATTTGGCTCAATTTTGGGGTGTTTGGAACATTTTCTTAAGCTTTCTCAAGTCATGTGGAAATTCCTGCCCCTACATTGGATGCCATTTTCAACAAGTCTTTCTCTGTCCTGCCAGGAGGTCCCAAATCACAACATAGAGACTTATCATTAATTATGAAAGCTCTATGGATAGCTTAGGTTTGTTTCTAACTAGCTCTTATAACTTAAATTAACCCATTTCTATTAATCTATATGCTACCCGAGGCTCGTTTACTTCATCTACATACTGTCCATCCTGCTTTTCTGCTTCCTCTGTGTCCCCTCACATCTCTGCCTTTCTTCTTCCCAGCATCCTCCATGCCTGAAAATCCTGCCTAGCTATTGGCCATTCAGTTTTTTATTAAAGCAATCATAGTGACACTTTTTCACAGTGTACATAAAGATGATTCCACAATAATACCCAAAGGACTCCATCCTACTATAGACAAACTTGTTCATTCATATTCATTGCTGCTCCATTCAAGAGTCAAGAAATGGAAACAGCCTAGATGTCCATCAGCTGATGAATGAATAATGAAACTATTGCACATTTACACAATACAATACTATTACAAAAAATTGAATTATAAAATTCACAAGTAAATAGATCAAGCTAGAGACAATCATTCTGAGTGAAGTAATCCAGACCCAGGAAGACAAATACCACATGATTCCTCTCATTTGTAAATGTTAGCTTTGAATCTTCAGATGTGTATATTTCATTTGGAATACCCACAGAAGTAAAAAAAAAAAACTGCCAAAGAACCATGGTGAGGAGGTTTCATGGGAAAGGAAATAAAGGGTTAGATGGGAATAATGGAGCAGGAAGAATTAAATTGATGTGGGGGAGGGTAGCGGGCAAGATCAAGGAAGTTATATAGGGGGGAGAGATAAATAAGAACAGAGATCTTTCAAAAAGCTCATATAGAAACAGAGAGAGAGAGAGAGAGAGAGAGAGAGAGAGAGAGAGAGAGAGAGAGAGAGAAAGAGAGAGAGAGAGAGTTAAAATAAAATGAAATTATCCTATAACAGGGCAACAATGTTCCTACTATATACCAGAGGCTAATAAATAAAAAATCCAGTACAAAGAATGGGTTATTTCTTTTCAGGCCATTGGACAATGAGGTCCCAAAGATTCCCAAACATTATAGACTTTCACCAATGCTCTTAGTTATCCTCCAGAACTGAACAATAAGACCCTGTTGTTGAGGACATCACATAACATGGATCATAGAACATGGAGATATCAATTTGATACTCACTAGGAACTTAATCCCGACTAACTTCCATATTGCTGCAAGGTGCTATGCACATAATCAGAGGAGAAAAATATCAACAGTCTTATTCAGCTGAGAATCCCATGAGGTACAATAATGACTAGTCTAGCAAGACATGCCCAGGGGTGCCATAGTGGCATGAGTGTCATGGTAGTAACGAACCACTTTCTGATTGCATTTAAGGTATAGTGTACAAAATGAAACCCATTATCAAGTGAAGAAGCTATGGCTAGATAAGTTATAAACATTACAAGAGAACCTGCCACTATTGTTCTACTAAATGGACATAACATTAACCCAACTCCTAATGACTTATTATTATACCCATAAATGAATGTATCTCTCATCCCTCATTAAAGAATGTTCTATTTACTGCAGACAATATCTAACACAGAGACCTACAACTGTCCAAGATGCAGAGAATAAGGAATTGCAGAATGCTTATCCCTAAATGGATCATATATACCATTCCCTGTTGGAGCCCATCTAGGTTTCCTAGTGACTTTACCCAGCAGGACTGCATAAGAGGATGACTGGACCACGGGCTTGAGTACCAGGTGTTTGTAAGGGTCTACACTTGGCTGTATCTAGTAAGGGGGAGGTCTTTTGCCCCTCCCCTCATCATTGTTATAAAAAATCCTTTAGAATAAATTTCTGGGCGGGTGGATAAGGATCCAGGCCCACCTGAGGCTATCCTGTGTTTCTATCTGTTTCTCTCCCCTCTTTATTTCTACCTAAGTCTCTTATCCCTCACTCCTCAAGAGTCCCTGGAGTAAATAAATGTGGGAGCTGGTATCCCACAATTCTCTTATTCCTAAGGCTCAGGAATTATTGTAAAGATGGGGCAGAAACAGTGTAAGAGCCAGAGGCAGTAGACAACTACAAGGAAAGTGTCTTCTGGACACATCAGGGCTTCTGCATATCTGAACTCACAGCAAGTGTGTGTGACATCACACCAAGACCTGTGCAAGCCAAAACCAGATGAAATCCAGTATGTAGAGGGAAGTTGGGCAGAAAGAAACTGCCACTCAAAGTTTGGGAGCTTTAGCAGTATTTAGTTCCTAGGAAAGGGAGAATTAATTTTTTTTTTTGTTAAGAATGTAGTCCCTAGTAAATTGACCACGCTGTTAGTGGAAGGACACATGTCCAAGAATATAGGAGCATCACAAATTCATCTTGATGGGTTTAAAAAAGAAAACAAGGGACACAAAGTTGGGTGGGTAGGGAATAAGGTGATCTGAGAAAAGTTAGGAGGGTTAATTGATAAAAAAAAATTCTCAAAGAACTGATAACATTTTTCTCTACATTTTTGTCTGTGCTTTTATTGCTAAATTTTTATCAGTTATGGTTGGTGTTGGTGTAGTTGAAAAAATTATATACAATTATAACCTGATCAACAATGTCTCATGTTCTTTATCTTCCTATTGTATTAGTCTTTGCTATTGAAGAACAGGAATTTTCCTAATTCTCTGCCTTTTGGAACAATTCCAATAGAGTCTTTTAAACTTGCTTTTTCTTGGCTCACTTAGCTCTCTCTAATTTTGTGATACTTTATTCATTGACTTCATTATATCAATAATTTAGTGAATGGTTTCCACTAAAATTTCATTGATGTCCTTTTTTTCATCTTAAGAGTAAAAGAAATTGATTATTAGAGCAATAAAATAATGAAATACCATGCATACAATTATGAGTTCATAAAAAATAATTAGGTATTTCTTCAGGTACTTATTACATTAGTAGGTACTTATTTTGAAACACATGGTATTATTCTATTTATATGGTTTATGCTGTAAAATAAACACAAGTGTAGACTATTTAAATTCTTCAGTAGCAATTTAAAGTAGAAATTAAAGTTAAAGAGAATTTTATAAATAATAATGTTATTTCCTCTTTAACATTGCCTTTCAGAAAAAAAAAAACTACTTATCAGCTTTTGCTGACAATCACTTGGAAACTAATAATAATTTGAATAGTAAGAATTAACAGGGACAGCCCCCTTGCACATATGAACTTAGAGAGGCTGTGAATGTATGAATAAGACCTACATAAGATCTAACTGGCAAAAATCCCAGCATGAGTGGAGAAAAGGCTCACAAAACCACCCCTCCCGAGGAGTTATGTTAGTGATCAATGGCTCCTGGGGAAATAAGAATCCTTTTTTTTTTCCCTTCAGGGAAACAGGTCATTTCCAGATTATTCGTGCTCCAGTTAGTGGCTTTATAACTATGTCACATACTAGAAGCACTAAATAGATCCAATTGATTTAAGGAGAAAACACGTGAATTTAGGAGCGAAACTTGGCAGTAGGGAGGATAGTGGAGAAATTAGAGGGAAGGGAGTGGAGATGTGTTTTATCAAAATGCACTTTATGCATGTATGAAGTTCTCAAACAAAAAAGAATTGACAGATAATGATGAGTAATAATTAACTCCAAATTCACATCACTGTCTTCAGAATATAGTTAGATGATGTGATGAAATGACTCTACACGCTCTATTTATATAAATGGTATTTTTTTCTTTGTTGTTCATTCAATGTGCAGAAGCTTAAAGAAACTTGTCTAGAAACTTCTTTTGCCAAAAAAACAAAAAGGCAATAGCCCCTAGTCTCATATGACAGTATTGATGGAAGCAGAGATGCTACTACAAATTTTTGCCAGTTTTCCCCTTAAAAGATCTTTCCAAACTGTGAGGTCACCCTTCCTACCCCAGCACATGTAAGTGTGTGTGTGTGTGTGTGTGTGTGTGTGTGTGTGTGTGTGTACCAATTTACCTACAATCCCAGGGAACATTTCAAAATTTTTCCCCAAATAAATACTGTGTCACTGGGGTAGAAAGTATTGTGTTAGGAACAAAGTACATTAAAATGATTTTCTCTATGCACTTCCTCAAAAAAGAAGTTTGAGGAAACATTTGTGGAGGAACATAACCTTGATAAATGACTACTAATTGTTTTTTCACTCGTGTGTTCAATAACACAGGAAAGCAGCCATTATGAGAAAGACTAGGCTGGGAACTCAGAATCGACATGCAACGAATCATTTGTTGGATGAACAAATGAGTGAAAACTTGCGTAGATGAGATGCAGTAGGTACCCTAGCCATTCACAGCCTAGCAAATGTCAGTCAAACTGTTCTTAACACCTTCTACATTGCAATCTTCTGAAATATCCTGGTTTCTCCTTTAGGGGTCTATAAGATCTTACATGGAGTCATTAAGTTTATGTTTTGTGAGTTGGAAATGTGTCCACAGCATGGCACAGGAGGGGAACTGCTCTGCTTTATTTATCCTACTGTATTTTTATTAATATTGATTAGCAGCTTAACAGGATCTGGATTCACCCAGAACACAAGCATCTGGGCATGCTTGTGTAGGATGATCTGGATTAAGTTAGTGGTGTGGGAGAATCCACCTTGACCATTCCATGGCTAATGTACTGGACTGAATTAAAGAGAAATCTGTCTAACCACTAGTATTGATAACTCTCTACTTCTTGACTATGGAGCAGTGTGCCCAACCTCCCTAAGCTCTTGTCTGCAAGATTTCCCCATCACAGCTTGACCACTCTGGAACTGCTGGAGTAAACCCTTCCTTAAATTGCCTTTTGTCAAATAGTTGGTCTAAGCACCAAGAAAGGTAACTACTGCATTCTAGAACTAGTTTAGTGTTGCATGTGTCATTAATATCACCTTATAAAGGACTATAATGCCATCTATACCTGTATTTTTGGAATGCAGGGCTCAGCATTTCCCAGAAGCTCCATCACCTACGAACAGTACCTGTGTATTTGTTGTCTTTTTCTAATGCTAATGAATTCCAGAAAAGGGTTTTCCACAAATTGACTAGGAAACATTGTAAGCTTTGTTCTCTCTCTCTCTCTCTCTCTCTCTCTCTCTCTCTCTCTCTCTCTCTCT
>CABHPQ010171448.1:0-23261 GCA_902168405.1 Peromyscus aztecus | reverse complement strand
TCTCTCTCTCTCTCTCTCTCTCTCTCTCTCTCTCTCTCTCTCTCTCTTTCTCTCTCTTCAGATGTATGAGTGCCCAGTTGCAGATGCATGCGTACAGACATGTACACATGAAGGTCAGTAGACAATATCAAGTGTGATTCCTCAGGCTTCCTCCACTTTCTATTTGAGACAGGCTCCCTCACTGGCCTGGAATTTTTCCAATTAGACTGTACTACCTCTCCAGGAGCTCCAAGGATCCACCTGTCTCTGCCTCCCATGCATCTCCCCACGGCTGTGACTGCAAGCATGCATCACCATACCCAGCCTTTTTGTTTTTAATTGTGTGGTGACAATGGCACATTGCCACAGAACAGGTGGACCAGAGGACGATTGCAGACGTCATTGCTCTCCTTCAGTCCTGGAAGTTAACTCAAGTGGTCAGATTTTGCAGCAAGCACCTCTTTATGCAGAGCCGTATCACCTTTAAACATGTTTATGTGGATTCTAGAGACACAAATTCAAGTCTTTGTATTTGCAAAGCAAGGATTTTACTCCCCAAGCCTTAAATCATTTCTTGGTTTCTGAGTATTTCCACACAACCTCAAATAATAATTGAGAGGTAAGTTTTTAAGTAAATGTTTCATCTCCCTTTTGGCAATCCCACAACCCAAAGCATTCATTGTTGACAGTTTGGAAACTATTCTTTGACTATTCCTGGTCTTTATTTTAATGTTTACATAAACACACATTGCATGACACACAAATATTCAAAACCCTAACAAAACATGCCTAATGACTATTTTAAATTAGCAACAGAACAAAATTCAAGGTTCTGAAGTCTTTGTCCACCCATAAATTCATTCTTGCTCCTATCTTCTCTTTTTTCAATGTTTTTGTAAGACTTGAAATTCGTATGGATTGCTTTGTATTGGGGGAAAATATGTAAGTAGTTGGTACTTTATCGTAGGGTTATTTGGAGTTTGAAAGTGAAATTTTGTCAACTATCACACAGGGTGAAGTAACTCCTGAGAAGCACTGTGCCGAGCAGTTAATATAGAGAATTTAATTTGTTTGCTTCTTGCTTTGCCATTGAGCTTTCTGTGGGAAAACCCTCCCTAAAAACACACTTTATTGGCTCTAATTAAGAATGTATCCAGTAGTGTTCTCACAGGCTTTGGATGCCTGCTGGCTCAATTTTTAAGCTTCTCCATTCTCAATAAAAGTGCTGAATTGAATTTAAAAGTCTATTCCTCCAGAATTACCCCTTAGTGTGCACACCACTCACTTCTGCAGGAAAGATTAAAATACTATTTACTACACATAGCAGACATTGTTTCTTGAAAATGGATGGAAAATAAGTCTATAGTTTAGTAATAATTCTGAAATGGAAGGTTGTTTCAAACTATGTTTTGTTTTCTGCTTTATTTTTACTCAGGGCCAAGATAGATATTTATGTTAGAGCTAGAAAATTTAAGAAAATGGTTATTTAAAGATCAGTAAACAACTTTGTATCTTTTTTTTTCAAAGAGTGGGAAAGTTATAGTTATTTGTTCACCATCAAGGTGTGTGCAGCTCCCCTTAGAATGTTCTCACTGAACAGGCCTGGGTGATTCCTTTAGCATTTCAAGCCTTCTCCCCTACTGTTCTCCCCGACTTCACAATAGAGAGAGATGGCCACCGCCATCACAAACGGACTGACTATGGACTGACCTGGTTATATTTTCCCTAAAATCAGAACAGAAGGTTTGTATTCAGCACTATTTGTTTGTTTAATTGTCCATCAAATGCAAAGTGTGCAATACTATGTACCAGACAAAATGCTGCACTATTAGAACATAAGGAGCCAAACTAAACTCAGGCATAAAAAAAAAAAAATTGTAATACCACACCACACCATAGTAAAAACCATGTAGAGAGAAGTCCGAAGAATCCAGAAACTAACTATGCTTGGGAGAACCTTGCTAGTCTTAGAAAAGGAGGAGTTTCTTTAAAAAAAAAAACTATTCTATTTAAAAGACTAAGATAAATTAATCTATGAAGTTAAAACAGAATGTTTTTCTTTAAAAGCAAGCATGAAGTAAGCTGTTGCTAAAGGGAACTTTAGGTCAAATCAAATTTTATTTTTAAATAAGAAATGTTTATTTGAATGTGATTGCTCCTGTAATTAATATGGCCACTAATAGGAACAATCCAGTGGTAAGTGGAGGCAGCCTCACATTAGGAATTAAAAACAGGCCTGTTCCTGCCCAAAGCAGGAATTTTCTCTGAGTTTTCCTGGTGGCCCACTGCTCTGTAGTAAGAAACTTTATCCCCCACATCTTCCTTCTCCAGCTCATGTTCAAATCATCAAACCTACTTCTGGATCTGAGGCTCTCCTCACCTAAGCCTATCCCTTTTCCTTTTATTTTTGTAAGCATTTTCATACTAAATTTCTAATACTTCTGTCTTGACAGTTACGTTGAGGAAAGAGCATGTATTAATACCTCAGGGACAGATAGAGAGGTCAAGAACTACGCAGCTAAGTGTCATAGGTTTACCAGGAGATCACAGTGTTCAAAAGCTTCTTTTGGTGCTCATAGACGTACATGATCAGAGATGAACTGGTTTACTAGAAAATAATGAATTTCCATATATCATTCCTGTCACTGTGAGGATAAAGTAAAAGCTTTTCTATCACTAAATACATTATCCTCTTGTACACCAAATTAAGACTGCCATGTTCATAACACATAAGAAAGTCAGGAAACCACACTGAAGGCTTATTCTATGCCAGGAATTAGTTTGGAGGCTCTCTTAATTGTTCAGAATACCTTTTCCTTATCATCAAGAGTGACGGGATACCATCCTGAGACAAAATCTGACCCAGTGCTTTTTTGGAAATTACATCCTGCCTTGCTTCTAACACCTCTGTGTATGTCTTAAAGTGTGCATGTTCACAATCTACCACCTAATATAAATTCCCTGTGCTGTCTTGCTGACTGAATTCCCCTGCTTCTCCTGGCTGCATCTCAATTTTCTTCCTTGGACGGAGCTAACAAAGAGCCTCTTTCTTGCCATTGCATGTTGTGAATGTTTCAAAAATGACAACATACCTCCAGGACGCTTGAAGACTTGAAATTGGCACCTTCATAAAAGGAATTTCTTGTGTTGCCCACTTCAGGGGTTCCTGCCTGACAGATATTTCTGCTGCTTTCCCAGTAGACAGCACAGCCTGAGTGAAGGCAAGTAAACATTAGCCTCCAAGCCGTGAGAAACAGTGCCTAGATTTCAGACTCCTTTCAACTCTTGTATTACTTATTTGACATTTTTCTGCCCTCTTCTGGGGTGGTGTTGTTTAAAATCTCAGACATTTGCCCACCTTTTTATTTACCCCCTTAGTGGACGTCTTAATTATAAGCAAAACGTCTTTGCATCATAATCACATTTTAGAAGTTAACAGGAACGCCGAGACCCTACTCGATGCTAACAAAATACATTATAATCATCAGTTTGCCATCTCCTAGAAGACAGCTGGAGAACTGGGGAGGGGGCATTGAAGGAATGTCTCACAGCTGGAAAGTCTAGCAGGAAATTATACTCTGGGAAATCTGTGGCCAAGCGAACAAGAAAATAGGAAAGGGGAGAGAGAATCTAAATGAGATGAAAGATTGTATAGGAAACCAACACAGCCAGGTCACAGAAATAATAAAGACTACCAATGGATGCAATCAAAAATGATGATGTAAGACTTGGCCAAGCAGAAATTGGATTTACTGAACTTTAAAATCTACTCGAAGCTCACTATGGCAAACTTTGATGTGTGTGCTCTGACATGTCGTTAAGTGCTGAGTAAATTCACAGCCAGACACTTGGAAGTCATTTGTTATGGGTGTTAGCCATAAAATAACATGAGCGGAACAGTTGTTCATGACCTTTCACGTAGACCTGCCATTCCTGAAAACAATGTGTGAAAAAAGTTGAATATTTGTCAGTACTAACTGTAATGACCAAACATTTTCAGCCAATGGAAATTATTTGGGGAGTTACCAACTCAAGATACTGACTCAGAAGCTCTTCTGAAGATGATATTTGGAAATTGGTTTTTATGTTGCACCACATTCAGTGACTCTGCAGCTTGTCTTCTAAAATTGTATAGATGAGAAATAACATGACAAATAGATGCTAGACTTTCAGGGGAGATAGATGGTAGATTTGGAGGCTACCTCCATGTTCCCTGGTAAAATCAGGCAGTCAAAATTTAAAAAGGATGGATGTTATAGACTATTCCTATGAGAAAAAGAACTGAAGAACCATCAGAAACACACAAAGGGGTTGGTTAGATATCTCAGGAGATAAAAGCACTTGCCTGATGATCCGAATTTGGTCTCCATGATATACTTGGTGAAAGAAGAGAAGGGACTACCAGAAGTTGTACTCTGACTCCAGTACATCCGTGGCACTTGCATACCCAGACACATATTCACATACACAACACAGATGATAGATAGATAGATAGATAGATAGATAGATAGATAGATAGATAGATAGATAGATAGATGATAGTTGGACTGATTGATTGATAGATAAATAGAAGATAGATAGATGATATAGATAGATAGATAGATAGATAGATAGATAGATAGATAGATGATAGATAGATAGATAGATGTGATTCTTTTAAAAAGAAAATAACTACACAAATAAGAGTGGGAAAGGATGGGAAAAGTAAGACAGACAACAGAGAGAATACAAATAGGCCGAGGTGAAGTCCACAAAATCTTCCAAGGAAAAGCAGACAATAGAGGCCACCAACTTGTACCCAGACATACTGTGCTGCCCGTGACCCACTCAGACAGCTGTCAGAGATGTACAAGCCCAGAAGAGTGGATAGAGAAAAACAGGCCAAGCAGTGGCGATGTTACCAGGGGTGAACACAGGGTGGACGGAGAAATAGCCAGAGAAGCACTGACTCTCAGGCCCATAGTGGCAATGATGTGCAGGTGCCTAAAGTTGAGATTCTCCCAGAATACCATGGTGTAAGTAAACTAAGGAATGTGTGGAGATACCAGCAATGGATAACACAGAATATGGGGAGTGTGTTGAGTCTTGTCAATGTAAGCAAGAATTCTTGGGAAGGGACTGTGGCGCATCAGTGAGAAACTAGCCAAGACACAGCCAGAAAAAGAAAACTGCAAAGGCAAACACAGCATAGTATGCTTTTCATGCCCCTCATCACAGAAAGCCCTGCATGGTAAGTGTGACCCCCAGCACATCAGAAATGCAGTTGCAGGTGGCAGGTTGGGTATTTTAGACTATGCCTAAAACGGAATCCCACAAAGACCCCCTCTCAGCAGGGAGGACAGACTGATCTAACTTGCTTGGGTTATTAGACTAGTGCCAACCCCCAGCCCCAACAGGCTACACATAATCAAAATAGTGGGAGAATCCCTGTTCATCTCAAATAAGAAGACAGCCCTTTCCTTTTCTGCACCTGTCCTACAATATTCTCCTCACTAACGTGTCTCTTACCTCAAACCCACATTTCCTCTCACTCATACTTTACTTTCTCTTTTCTCTCTTCCCATTCTCTTCTCATTTTACTTCTTAATTATTAATACCTTTGGCTCTAAAAAAAACTATAAACTACATTTCTACTATTGCTGAGCTTTATAAGGTATACTACAGAAGTACGTATATATCTTCTACTACAAGTTAACACTTGGATTTCCATCAAGTCATTGTGTTTGTCACTGTGGTCAACTTCCCCCTCAAACAGGAGAAAACAAAAACCGAAGCCCAGACAACTGGATACGCACTGAAATAAAAAGAAAAAAATGGGAAAAAACGACACCTGGAGGACACTTCCATCCAAACTCCAAACACAACAAAGAAACTCGAGAAAAATATGAGGCAAGAAGCTGCTACTGTGTTCCCATAAGCTCATGACTCCACAATACCAGAAACCAAACCTCAGAAAGTAGCTGAAGTGCCAGGAAAATACTTCATCATTCTGTTATCTTAACAGCAACTTGATATGACATGTTATACCAATATCCATGGGATGCCTGCCCTTTTCTGAGTAGAAACAGAGGAGGAGTGAAGAATTAAAACAAAACAGACCAAAAAAGAAAAAACTCTTGTCAAAGAAAAAAGAAAGATTTACGTGTGCGTGTGCATGTGCGTGCGTGCGTATGTGTGTGTGTGTGTGTGTGTGTGTGTATGTATGTGTGTGTGTGTTCCATGTGTATGTGGGCACCTATAGTGGCAAAGGGTGTCAGATCCCCTGGAGTTAAAGTTACAGGCATTTGTGAGCCACTGGATGTTGGTGCTGGAAACTGAACTTGATTTCAGAGAGCAGCAAGTGCTCTAAATCATTGGGCCATCTCTCCAGTCACTCACAATTCCACTTGAAAATATTAAATGGCCCCATACAACTTAGACACAATAAATAGATGAGTAAGCAAGGAAGCCAATTCAGACCTAGATAAGACAGTTAGCTAAGTGGATGAAGCAATCAGAACTTTTGAGTACAAATAGAAAATAAAGAGGAAAACTCAAGCAAGGAAATGGCGCACGCCTTTAACCCCAGCACTCGGGAGGCAGAGCCAGGCAGATCTCTATGAGTTCAAGGCCAGCCTGGGCTACAGAGTGAGTTCCAGGACAGGCTCCAAAGCGACACAGGGAAACCCTGTCTCAAAAAAAAAAAAGAAGAAGAATCTGAAAAAGAACCAAACAGAAGTTCTAGAAAGAAAGAATCAACCAAATGAAAAGCACAGTGGCAAGCAACATCAAGAGATGAAGCCAACCAAAGCAAGGATATCAGGGATGGATGATAAGACTGAGGTAACAAAAAAACAGATTTATATGCTCGAAAAAGAGTCTAGGGCATATTCAAGAGACCAAACCTAAGAATTCGTACATGCATGATAAAATCTAACAGCCAATTTATTCAATGAAATTATGTTGTGGGATAATCTTTTTGCACACTGTGAAGATGTGTCTTTGCCAAGGCACCTTCTGATTGTTTTAATAAAGAGCTGAATGGCCAATAGCTAGGCAGGAAGAGGTTAGGTAGGACTTTCAGGCAGAGAGATCAAAGAAGAGATGAATCTAGGCATCAGGGAGATGCCAGAGGACACAGAGAGGATACAGGAGGTACAAGGTAGAAAAGAGACAAAAAGCCATGTGGCAAAATGTAGATTAATATAAATGGGTTAATTTAAGTCATAAGAGCTAGTGGGATAAGCCTAAACTATTAGCCAAACTTTACTTAATAAAAATAATTCTCCTGTCATTTTTTTTGTGAGCTGGCAACCCAAAGAAAAATCCAACTACAAAATTATAATGGAAACTTCCCAAGTAGAGATAAAGAGGCATCTAAATAAAAGAATCATTTAAATCCAAAATGGACATGATCAGAGAAGAAACTCTGCATGACAAAAAAATTGAAGAAGAGATTCTAAAAGCTGTGAAGAAAAATGTTAGCTCCCTCACAAAGGCAAACAAATCAGAATAACACCAGATGCCTTATCAGCAACACTCGAAGCCAGGAAAGCATGGAACATCACTTCTAGCCCTGAAAGTAAGTAACTACCAATTGAGATTGCGATATCCAGCAAAGCTATCTTTTTAATGTGATGGCAAAATAAGAACATTTTTAAGACAAGCACATACTAAGGCAATTCATATCAACCAAGCCAGCACTGCAGAAAAGCTTGAAAGGATACTGCTTAAGTGTGTACAGAATATGGAAGAGGAAGAGGACATCACGAGAACACGGGAAAGAATACATTTCAATAGAAGAGTAATTGCACAAGGAGAGTTAGGAAAGACTCCATCATGTCTAACACAGTGGGTCAGGACAGATGAACTACTAATAAGAAAGAAAAGAATTGACAGTAATCCAAGCAACCAAAGCCACCACCGACAAAATCATAGATTACCAAACTCCACTCCATAATGATCTTAATTTTTTACATTCACTTATTTATTATGTTCAGAGGTCAAAGGACAACTCATGGAAATCAGTTATCTCCTTCCATGATGTGTTCCAGAACCTGAATTCAAAGGGCAAGCACCTTTACTCGATAAATCATCACACCAGCCCTTAATAATAACTTTAAACCCCAACAGTCTCAACTCATCTCTTAAAGATCAGCTAAAGTAAAATGAGCTGTGGTCCCAGAAAAACACACCTAACATACACGTAAGTCGACCTACCAAACAAATGGACACTGGGGCGTGGGGGGGACTAGCATCTGATAAAGAATATTTCAAATCACAGCTATGATGGTTTGTTCATAAGCTTGAAATACCCGGAAAGAGGGAACTTCAGTTGAGGAACTGCCTCAACCAGATTGGCCCATGGACATGTCTATGTTGCATTTCCTTGATTGCTAATTGGTGTAAGAGGAGCCAACCCACTGTGAACTGTACATCTCCACAAAGTGGACCTGAGCTATTTAAAGAAGCCAGCTAAACATGCCAGTGAGCAGCATTCCTCCACAGCTTCAATCTCCTGCCTTGAGTGCCATAGATTCCCTTGATGATGAGCTGTAAAGTATAAGATGAAATAAAGCCTTTCCTCCTTTTTAGTCGGTGTTTTTTATCAGAGTGCAAAGATGCTGACTGGAACAACAACCAAACCAAAAGATGTAAAGAATGCCACTCTATTAACAAGAGGAACAATTCATCAAAAACGGATAGCAATTGTAAATATACATGTGCCAAATATTGGGACTCCTAAATTCATAAAACAAACCCAAGGGTCTAAAGAGGTGGCTCCCTCAATGAAGAGTTTGCAATACAAGCATTAGGACCTGTGTTTGGACCTCAGAACTCACATAAAATAGCTAGGCATCATGGCTTGCTCTTGTAATCTTAGCACTGGAGAAACTGAGATAGGCCTGCCTTGCTGGCCAACCAGGCCAGCCTAATCACTGAGCTCGAGGCCAGTGAGAAACCCTCTCTCAAAAAAAAAAAAATGTGGCTGGCTCTTGAAAAAATATATCCAAGGTTGTCTTCTGGCAGCCATGCACACATGTACACAAGTCCAAGTGCACCAGCACATGTGTGACTAAAACCCAGCAAAGAATATTCAGAGTTAAATTACTCCACAGATCAATCGGATTTAGCAAACATGTAAGAATATTCCATCGAGTGGATACAAAACAGACACTCTTCTCAACAGCCCAGGAACCATCTTTAAAACTGATCTCACTGATTGTTAGCCAAGTTTTAACAAATAAAAGAAGAAAGACTATAATTCTTTGTATCTTATCAGATCGTGGTGAAACCGAGGTGTGTGTGTGTGTGTGTGTGTGTGTGTGTGTGTGTGTGTGTGTGTTTCAACAGGAAATGAAACCATAATAGGAGGAGGAGCGATCAATGGAAGGGGATTAAGAGAGGATAATGAAACACAGGTGACAGAAAAGCAGAAAAGGGAAATAGAGAGCGAGAAAGAGGCCCATTAGGAAGGGAAGGACAGTGGGAGAGGGGATGAATAAGAACAAAGTATGCCTTAAAGTGCCATAATGAAACTCATTGTTTTGTATGCTTACCCTTGTTTGTTGAGAGAAATCCACAAAATATTCATATAACAATAAACCCTTTTCATGTAAGGATGCTTTAACAAGTGAATTTTTAGAGCAATTTCAAGTTTGAAGCTAGAGAATAGTACAGATACAGAAAATTACTAGCAGAAATTTCTGATCCTAAATTAATAAGAAATGAGGGAAGATTAGTGTGTTGTCATCCTGAATCATGACAGCTGTGGTTAGATTCTTTAGGCGGTTAGATTCTCAGGTAAGGATGTCAGAAAACTCAAACAAGTAACTCTGAACATCTCATTTATTAAATCAAAAACAAGTAATATTGTGTTTCAACAATTTCAGAGAAAATGTGCACCCTAAACTATAGTTTTCTTTCCTTTTGTAAGATGATGTTCTTTTCCACAATCAAGAAAGCCCATGATTTGAACTCAAAGCAAGGATATATGATTTTAAAATATCAGCAATATAAAATTCCAAGGGGAATGTGGAATATGCTAAGTGAATTATACTCAAACACTTCCCCAAATGTTTTGCACAGAACACTGTAAGATGTTTTGTTGCAAAAGGGGGATACACAATCAAGGGCCTGAGTAATTTGTATTTATTTTCTTCATAGAGATTCACATTTCATATTCGCATTCCTAAAAGTTGAAAAGCACTTCAAGTTCAAAAATTGATAATGTTGATAGCCCGTTTCATACACCTCTCAACAACATCCAGTCTTAATTCTGGTATGATCCAACCAACGTTATGGATTAAGTCTTTGGTGGTGTCCTTACAAAGTCCTTTCTGGCAGAGGAGGGTAAGACATGCTCCTTTCCCTTTTCTTCTTGCCTTTCCACTTTGTGTAAGGTGATCAAAGTTCACAGACACTAAATATGCTGAATGGAAAGATTAGAACCAAACTCGCATAGAATAAAAAGTGAGGTGATATCACAATGCAGAAGATGAGTCAATTTGTTTCCAGAAGGCCAAAGGATAAGCATGTGAGTCAAACTATCACCTGGAAGGAGGATTTCTACCCGAGCCCAACTGCCCACAGAGTAACTTGCCAAGAAGACACAGCTGACCACTGCCTGGGGCCAGAAAGTTAAGTAGGAGAAAATGATGCACACAGACTTCTTCAGATAGAGGTGGGTGTTGTTTAGGTCTGGATTAGACTGGGAAAGGGAGGCAGTTCTTCAGACTTTCCAAAAGAAAAGCATCCTGCATTTTCTCTCAAGGGAAAATAGTCACTGGCCTTGGTTGCTGGCAGTATATAAAGTAAGAGTGTGAAATAGCAAGGAAGGAAAGAGGAAATGTTGCTGGGTGGATTGAAAAACTGCTTGCCAAGCTCCACAGAGCACTGGGATATCAAATGAGCATCGGAGGCCCAGGTCTGTCAGTTCACTCTCTTCAGAAGCAGCGGGTTTTTAAAAAAATTCATCTATGCCATATTGAAATGCACAAAACCTATCAGCTTCTCTCCAAAATTTACAGATGGGAAGCTGTGGAGGTTTTCTTCGGCGGATATGGCAAATAGCAAAGTGTGCCATTTGAGATCCGTCCTTACCTAAATCTGGCTACATATAAAACTGACTACATATAAAGCACATGTTGTTTGCTCTCTTCTGGCTTGATTCTTTGTTGTATTTTAGATGAGGTCTCACTCTATAGCCCAAACTGGCTGCAAACTCACTATGTACCCCAGGCTGGCCTTAAGCTCTTGACAATCCTGAGTCAGCCTCCCAAGTTCTAGGGTTTTAAAAGTGACCACACCCAGGTATAAAATCTGTCCTAATTTTTGCCCACATCACCAAAACATCTCACTTGCAGTACTCCAAGTGTGCTACAGGGCTACAGGAAGCACACGGGCTTCCTTTCAGGTCTTCAGAGGAACTGAGCTCGGTTCTTCTTGTGAGTCAAACTGGTCTCAGAGAAGGCAGCTGTGGTTATTGATCTACTTATAGCAACCAAGGATTTTAGCAATAACACTAACATCTGTAGCTGGAAATACTAGGCTTCCACTGGCCTGCACAGACTGTCCTCAGGATTTCCTATCTTATTACCTCACTTTGAGACAGATCAGGCACCAAACTCTTCTTGGGGAATTGGGGCAAGGGTTAAGCACTGTTAAACACGATCAAACACTATGAAATGTCACCGTGAACATTAGTAAGTCTTTGTTACCTCTTTTCCTGAAAACACCCTTTGATAATTTTTCCGTGAACTGATAACGCTTTCGGGAGCAGGACATTTGTTTGACCTTCCTTCCCCTTATGGCTAGCAGCCTCAAGCAGGGAAGTGTCCAGAGAAAACTACAATCCAGCTGTAAAGGGCATTCCAACCACAGCTGTGGAAGGCAGACGTAGGCCCAATAAAAGGCTTCTCCTGAATGGTCTTTTCTTGCCTCCTTGTAATCCTTACCATGGCTAAAGTGGGCTGAGCTGGTGGCACAAAGCAATGGCATCAGTGCAGCACACAACAGCGATGTTAGGCACAGAAGTCAGCCATGCCTGGTGAGCACACAGCAGGAAAGTTGAGTAGAAAGCAGAGGCACTAGAGTTGACACAGGGTTGCAGAAGTGTAGAGAATGTGAGAGACTGCAGCCCATGAATGTTGTCGGACATAAGAGCCAAGAGTCCTAACACCTAAGGCTTGGGAACCCCAGTGCAAATCATCATCTTCTCCTGCTCCTAGCTAGCTAGTGCTATGGGCCATTGACAGTCAATATCCGGAGCAACAAGCCTCTGACCTGAGCCCCAGCAGCCATAGTCCTCTTGCCTCTAGAGTTTGAAGCCATAAACCTCTAGCTTGCAGAACCAGAGCTACAAGCTTCTGGCTCTGTTCATGCAGCCCATGAGCCCACAGAACCCAAGAGCCCACACTGAGGAAGATGCTTTATGCTTACTCATGCTTCTGAGTTGAAAAGAACCCAGCCTGTTGATTGACACTGTCATCCTCAAAAAAAAAAAAAAAAAAAAACCCTACATGTGAGGGTAGGTACTTTTGTTATCCCATATTTACAGATGAGTAAACGAAGCAGAAAGAAGAAATAAAGGGCAAGAGGAGTGCAGAAGGAAGCCTTTGTCTTTGTTTCAGTTACATGACACCTGGCAAGTGCAAGCCAAGAAGAGTTCAAAACACCCTATAACGCATATGGTAGATGGCAGCCTCCAAACCAGAAGAATTATCTAGCCCCAAATCTCAATCATGCTAAGAGTGAAAAACTCTAATTGAAATGAATCCTGTCATTTTACAAAGGAGAACAATGAGAAGCAAGGAGGCTAAGGTATCAATCACAGTGGTTGGGAACTTGGACAGTTGGGCCTATGGAGGTAGTATACCAGCCATGTGAACTTGAGAAACTTAAGTTCTCATCCCTAGCACCCCACAAGAAGCCTATAACCCAAGACAGGTGGATCCCAGGGTGCTTGTGGTCACTCAGTCTGGCCAATTGCTGAGTGCTGGGTTCACAAGAGACATATCTCGAAAATTAAAGGTGGAGAGCAACAGAGAAGGACATTGAACATCAAACTCTGGCTCCACACACAATTGCACATACACCCATACACATGCGCGTGCATGCTCTCGAGTGTGTGCCCACCCACCCCCCCACACACACACACACAAAATTCCTTTGCTTCCCCAATTATGCACTGCCACATTTATAAAGTAGGTATAGTAGTAAGTACTTGGCATGAGTGTTAAGCTCAATGAAATGCTGCTTGAAGGAACAGATAGCACTGAGATTGGCCTGCAATCACCTAGCCAGTGGGGGACCATCTTCTAGCCCAGTTCCTATACTTTTTATATGTATGGATATTTTGTCTGCATGTCTGTCTGTGTACCATGGATGCCTGCTGCCTGTGGAGGCCAAAGGAGTGTATTGGATCTCCTGGAACTAGAGTTACAGATGGCTGTGAGTTGCCATGTGGATGCTAGGAACTGAACCTACGTCCTCTGGAAGACCAGTCAATGCTCTTAACTACTGAGCCACCTCCCCAACCCCTACATTCTCCATTTTTATAGCACCTAGGGAAAAGCCACCAACAAACACTATTCTGAAACACCGCCTCTTTTAGTGATTTGGTCTATTTTCAAACATAGGACAAAAGGCTGAGCACTGTGGTGTCCACCTATAATCTCAGCACTCAAGAACTGTGGATTTGAAACTTGTCTGTACTTCATAGTGACAAGACCTTGTCAAAATAAGAAAGAGAGGAAGGGGAGGCTAGTAAAACCTGCCTGCTGAGCTGAGTGACACTCAAGTAAATTAACAAGCTCAAGCAAGACCCGACCAGCAGAGAGGAAGAAATTGGGAAGACAGGAAAGATTGCAAAAGATGACTAAAAGATCAGAAAGAAGAGCTGTGGCGTGGCTGGAATTAGAAAGCAGTACGAAAACAGTCACTAGCTAAAGCTGGTGAAAATTTGGTTCAGGGCAAAGCAAGGCAGGCACAAACCACCAGGTGAAGCCGCTACGGAGTTGGCAGAGCACATGGAATGACAAGAGGCTCTGTTCTGTTCATTTAGAGACAGGGGAGATGCCTTGTAAACACACTCACCCAGCAGATCAAAGTGCTATTTACTAACCTTCCTGAAGAGACAAAAATCACTGAGGCCCCCTGGTGGGTGTGTTAAAACACGCATTTGAGCGTCTTCAAAAGACAGACTTTTGCTTTGATAATATGACTAGGGTGGAAGCTGCATTTTTCTGATTACACTGCATCCTCTCCATTCCCTTGTTGACGCCAAAGCACATTTTTTCCCATTAGAATAGCAGCCATGATTTTTTATAATCCGAGCAGCGTTTCTAAAAGGTTTTCTTTTCTTTTTTTCCAACCAGTGTTCAATTTAAACAGAAATCTTTCTGATAAAAAAAGAAAACTCTGAAAGCTGACTTTCCACAGCTAGTAACCCTGTGCTTTTCCCCTGAAGCTCTGCTGAGCACAGCACAACCTTCACAATAGTGTTCCAAGTGTGGTACGTGATTCCAGGGACCTTACCTGAAAACAGGACCAAAAATCCCTAAACCAAACCTCTGTTGATAATCAACAGGACAACTTGTCAAGTTTATTTTTTCAAGGAAAACTCTGAGCCCAATAGCTCATAGATCTGTCCTCTTTTGAAAGTTTTCCAATCTAATTTGGAATGCCATTTTATGCAAAAGGCAGAATAGGCGCAGCAGTGAAAACCTTTTGATGATGGCCAGCATTTGCAGGACAGTCAAATTTTTAGAAGAAAGCCAAGCTATATGGCAAGAGAATAACACAAATATCTACGAGGTAGAAGTTCTGTCTCTACCTGACTAAGACCTGAAAGTGGAGTAGGAAAGCCCATCACATTGTCATCTCTGTATCGTGGCAATTGTGATATCTTCAGATTGAGATACAAATACAATGACTCATGCAAGTAACTTTGCCTTTAAGCTAGCACTTACTTGGCACTACACCGAGCAGAAACCTGCTAAGCACTTTAGGCATATCATCACATCGAATGATACACCGTCTCTCAACAAGGGAGACTAACGGTAGTTAACAAGCTTTTCTGCTTCTTTGGTGGGTTTTGGTTCATTTATTATTATTATTTCCTGAGATAGAATTTCACTATGCAGCCCAAGTGCTCTTAAAGTGACAAGTGCTGGCTGATGACTGTGTGCCACCAGAGCCAGAAGAGAGGTAGTCTTAAGGGTTCTTCATAAATACTTTGGGTTTCCCCTGAGAATCATGTATAGAATTTTACATCTGCCCCTTGGAAAATAAGCATGGCCTTGTGACTTATGTTAGCCAAGGAATAAATACATAGGCAAGTTCTTGAATATCCCCTAAGGAGACACATCAACAGCCAGAATTCTGTCTCCAAGTTCTCTTTGGCTTGCTGGGTGATCCTTGGTATTCATATGAGGTTGAAGCCTCCATAGATTCACTTCTAAACAACTGCAGTTATCACAGGCCTCCTGCCAACCTGTGTGTGACATTAAACCCACCTTTTCCTGCCTTCCGGCCAGCCGGGAGTTGTCAATGGAGCAAACTGGCTGGTGTGGTAGGTTTGCTAGCATTTCCATCTTGAGTCCATTCAAAGTTCCTAGTTTATACCATTTCCCAAACTGAGATTTTGCTGCTGCCATCTCCAATAAGGTTACAACCTATGCAGGACTATTGGCATACAATGAAAGCAGCCAAATAAGAATGCTAAGAAGTACCTGGAGGATTTAGGAAGCGCATGGATGAATGTCAGAGAATGAAAGGATCAGTGGAGGTTGGGGGGTGGGGCAAGCATGATGGACTAAAAGGATAAGAAACCTGCTCTAATTAACTTGAGTCAAGGAAAACTTGGTGTTAGGTTCTAAGTCTCTTGGAATCTAAAGCAGCAAGATTTTTAAAAAGCGATCCTCCTGTGAGCTAGAAGTAGCCTGGAAACTCTTCAGTTCATCCGTTTGCTAAGATGTTGCACATATGCTCATCTCTGTTTCTCTCGGCATTCTTACTCTCTTTACTTCTCAGCTGCTCTGCCTGGGCCAGTGTCACTTGCAGTCTCGTGCGCCCTCTCCTTCTCCCGCCACTGGAAAGGCTGTGGCTCACTTAGTTCAGATTATTGAGGGACAGAATCTGTCGGGCTCTAATGGGTTCTCTTTGGCCAGGCATAAACCTCGGGTCCCATGGACTGACAAAGAGAGGCTGTCATGGATCATAGTGATGTCTAGGCCAATCTCTTCAGCAGGAGTGGGATGAGCAGATAAGTCCACAGGAAAAGTATGTGGCTAGTGGAGAAGAATGATTTAAAAAGAAAGAGGTGAGGATGTGGTTTAGATAAGCAGTGAGGAATGTGGTCAGAGTGTGGAAACAAGAGTCCGGATAAAGTCCAGCCCAGCTTCTGCTTGTTTGCAGGCAGCTAGAAAGCCCACAGTGATGAAGAAAGAAGGCATTCGTGGCTAGGGAGGTGGGGATGGGGAGGAGCCCCCAATCATTTTTAGGCAATGACCTTATCTAAAGCTTATTTTCCAAGTCAGTTCTCTTTAGCACAGCAGCTCTCTTCTGGATGTTTTCAAAGTTGTGCTGTGATCTCCAAGTCAAAGGGTTCCTTAAGCCTCTTCTCTGGACCAGGCCATTTCTCTCATTTGAACTTTTCTGAATCATATTTAATTACCTTCTATCAAGAAATTGGATACCACATTTCCTACATCTGGAGGGAAAGAGCTGTGCTTTACACCTGTCCCCAGCACCTAGCTCAGTTCCTTTCACATAATAGATATTCATCAGTGTTTATTGAACAGAGTAATTAAAAGCAAATAAAACTTACGTTAAGAACAAAGAAAAACACAAACTTATGACTTAGAGTTCTTCCAGAAACCCATGCTTAAACTGTCTTTGAAGAAAAAAACCTTTTAACACACTATAGAGACCCTTCTCCCTCAAAGTTCTTCTCTTGCTTATCAGCCAGCCATTCATGGGGTAGACATAGGGTTCCCTGCTAGTTCCCTGAAATTAACAAAACACTTTTTAAAATATTGTATTTTTTAATATTGTACTAGTTACGTCTTAGTAGAGAAAATACATATATGAAAAGATCACAGAAAGAACATCCTTCTAAATATTTTACTAATAAAATATGTATGCCATAGAATATAATTTTACTCATTTTGAGAGTAATATTTGAATGAATTGCTGAGTATGGGAAAGTATACACATGGACAATAAGATATATTTTCTACAGTTTCAGACCTGAAATGTATTTAAACCTATTTGTTCAGTAATTCAACTTCCAGAAAAGTAGCCGAATAAATTAAAAATGGCATTTGAAAAGCTTTAAACAACAATTTTAGTGTCTATATTAACAAAAGAAATTAAAGTAGGACTATTATGTGGCCCTGGGTTGGGGTCATTATATTCTGATCATGTTACACAGTAATGTACTAAAACTACTTTAGAAGAAATCTCAATGATATTAGAAAGAGCAATGTCTCTAACACTGGGGAAGTAACTTCAAAAAAATTAAGTACATGTAGAATTATATTTTGAAGACAAACCACCAAAATATTTTCAGTTTTAAAACACTGTATTGTTTCAAACATCTAGATCAAGTTCATAACAGAACGCTATGGTCTGTTTTTATGTTACTGGCACTTTTGACAAGTCTCAATACAATGGCTAGAAATACAGAGACTTTTGAGCCATGATATGAATCCTCCAGCATGACCTGATCTTTGGTAACTTACTCTCATTTAAAAAATGGAATAAAATAATACTTCCTGTATTTTAGTGTGTAGAGTATATGAACAAGAAAACAATTCTTAGCCCTTTGGCATACAGATGCTCAGAAATATTTTCTTCCTGTGCCCCTCTTCTTCCTTCCCTGGCAACTGCCGTTTGCTATGGTGAGCGATGTTACATAACTATGCATCATGTTGCTCTTGGGATGGATGGACCAGCTGCAATTTAGACTGCTGAATAGAATCCTCAGTGTGAAATTGTACAGCCACTCGGGTTCTGATGGCCTTTGATCTCTCCATAGTGCTTCATCTCCTCTGGTCAGTGGCTGTGCCTCCCGATGGTTCTGGAATAACAGAAGGTCAGAACAAGGCCTCACACTATTGCAAGTGACAGACTGACCTCGGCATTGCAATTAGGCTCATTCCCCCATACGACAACGATGCTAACTAGAACTGAAAATGACACAACATAAATCCATTCCTGAGACCAAAATTTTACTAAAAATGAGAAATGGTACAGGAGCTGTTCCCTCCAAAATAGTCTTCTCCTTGTAATTGTGTGAGTTTTATTTTTCTTTATTTCTTGTTTTCTATAATCTTGCATTCAGACCTCGGTATTGGCATTTGGTGAAATGTGTTTGGACAGTCAGGAAAACAATGATGTTCATCTAGTAACAAGGTTGAAAATTTGAATAGACTAAGGCAACAAATGTCAGCGACATTTTCCTTTGCAGAACTAACTCCCGTACATTCCACTTTGACATATGAAGTAATAAAACATTCTAGCCTGTTCTGTTAGAGCAGTGCTTCCCAATGGGAGCAATTTTGCATCTCTTCACACCCAAAAGACATTTGGCAATATCTAGTGATTTTCTTTTTCTTGTTACAATTTGGGGAAAAGGATACAACTGCATCTAGTTGTTAGAGGCCAAGAATGCTGATAACCACCCAGTAAGAAACAGGTTTGGATTCCCTACCAAGCAGAATTTCTGGCCCCAAATCACATGTCAATGTTGACAAGGTTTAAAACCTTATGTTAAACAGGAATGGCAGCACAGGCCTGTAATGCCAACATCTAGGGAGTGGTGGGGAAGATCGGGATTTTCTAATCATCCTCATTTACATAAATGCCAAGTTCAAGCCCAGATGGCACTGTGTGGAACTTGTCTCAAAAACAAACAAGCGCAAAAGATGAAAAGAAAATTTGTAAACTAGGCATTAAACAACTTAAATTTCTGATTTTCAGGAGCCACTCTGAGTCATGTAAGTAACCACTGTGTTAGTTAACTTTTTCATTAGCATACTCAGACCTCCTAATGCTTATACCCCATCTCACCTGATCACCACAGAAAAGCTTACGTGGTTGTCCCATGAAACACGGGTAGTGGTAACTGTCTGGAACAATGAGAAAAGCCAACGCTTGCATCAGGCTGAGCTTTCCAGTGTCTTCCATTAGTCCACCCAGTATTCCTGTTGTAACTGCTGAACCTTGGCTAGTTCATCAGAGTAACGAGGCAGGCTCAGGGGATCACTGCAAGGACCGTGCGCCCTGATGAGTGTCTAATAAAGGGCCTCAAATGGTACAAACAGACACAGAGGCAGCAGAGCACCACAGCTGAGCCACATGTCCCCATTTCCAACCCAGTGTCCTTTTCTCTGTCCCACAAGGGCCCATCATGTGTATGTAACAGAGCAGGCCTTTGAGGTCCCCAATTTCAGTAGCAAATTTGTATAGTACACCTAAAGGGAAGAAAAGGAAAAAGCAGAAAGATCCTAAAATCACTTAGTAATCCTTTACTTTCAACCATGGTATTCAGAATGGCCAATAGATTTCTTTCTCATCCAGGACAAGACAGGCAGAATTGTTCCATCTTCATGATTGACTGGGGTGTGCTTTTGTAGTGTTGAGAGTTGTGCTGAGGGGGTGGAAATGAAAGCATTCGGAAGGGAAAAAGACCTGGAAGAGAACACAGTTCTACTTGTTCCGAGAAATCACAGACAGAACAGAACAAGGAAGTAGAATTTGGGCCATTTCCAGCAAATCTGCTTGCGCCTGAATTAAAAAATAAGTGCAAATTTAAAAAAGAAATATTGAAATAGTGAACCAGTGACCCTTTTCTGGGAATTAATCTGAAAAGAAAGTGTGTGGGTGTGTGTGAGTGTGTGTATGTGTGTGTGTGTGTGTGTGTGTGTGTGTGTGTGTGTGTATACACATAACATAACGTTTTAACATACAATATGTAAATGTTTAGAGACAAGTACAAGAATTCTAGAATCTTTAATAAAAATGAAATTTTAAAAATAAAGTATACAGAAGAAACAATGGAACTATCATTAGAATCTATCTTAAAAGATAACTAGAATACTATAGTTGAAGCCTACTATTAAAGCACAAATAAAGTGACAGATACATAATTAATCCAATTTTACTTTTTTTTGTTTTTGTTTTGGTTTTTTTTTTTGAGACAGAGTTTCTCTGTGTAGTTTTGATGCCTGTCCTGGATCTCACTCTGTAGACCAGGCTGGCCTTGAACTCCCAGAGATCCTCCTGGCTCTGCCTCCCAAGTGCTGGGATTAAAGGCATGTGCCACCGCCACCCGGCCCCAATTTTACTTTTTAATTTGAACAAACTGATGAGAAGTGACCCAAAATGTTACCATGGTAGGATGGTGAATAATTTTCCATCTTCCTTTTTAATCATATTTACACATTTTTTTTGAAAAAGAAAGAAAATGATGATGTTAAAAGGACTTCTTAAAATGAGAGAAGTTGGAGGAACATGTAGGAAAATTGTATGTGGAGCACTTGCCTCTGTGAGTAGAACCGTTGAGTAAGTCAGGAGAAAGAAAAACCCGGTTCTTACATGACTGCAAAGCCCTGGAAACCAAACTCCTCTCCACCCATCAATTACACATTGATTTCATCTTGACATGTAACATGCCCCTTAGTTCTACAAAAAAGAAATCATGAAATATCAATGGTGACTTCCAGAGGACATATATACATATGTTGATTGAAGATTAATTTCTCGGGGGGGGGGGGCTCATTGGCTTTTGTGTGGTGTGGGTCATGTGACCTTAATGATTATTAAAGGAACCTGTTTTGAGCTGGCTCAAGTTTCTAGAGAATGTGAGTTATTGGTAATTAAAGGCAAAGAAGAGTCTGTGAAGTCATATATATTTTATTACAGAAAACTCCAGGGAAGCAATTATTTGATCATCTGAAAATCTATTGACAGCTTCTAACTGAATGGCCCTTGATGAGAACTGATTTGGAGTTTAAGGATAAATTTCCCAGGTAATGGTTTGACTACCTGTTGGCTTGAACTGTGTTTGTGATGTATCTGCTTCCACTCCCAGGCCCCTCCATTTCCTCTCCCTCCTTATAGAATTTTCCAGCAAAACATTCAATAGCACATACATAGCCTTCAGGGAAATGAATAAGGTTGTTCAACCAAATAGTTCTCAGAACTCCATGTGGGGTATATACAGCTCTAAGCAGAAATTGTAACTTAGAATAAATTCAGATTCATAGCAACAGCAATGGGAGACCATCGTGACAAGAGCTACTTTTTGATCAGCTTGTTGAGAAGGGTTTCTTAGTCTAGAACACCTAGCCCCTACCATGGAAGACTTCTTCAGGCAGTTACAACACCTGCCTTTCTAACCACGATTTCCTCACCCAGTTCGTGCATATTTCTATAATAAGCACAGGTACCCTCCTGAAGTGCTTCACAGTTTCTTCAGCCAAAGGTCACATCCAAGCAAATAGTATCAGTCAGATAAACTATTGTACGGATTTGGATTTGTGGTTCGTAGGCAGCCACTGAGCTGCTTCCACAAATGAAGGTTGTATATACGGTGATCCTTGCCATACACATGAAAAATCAGAAAGGACGAAAGTGCAGTCCATATGGAAATAAGAAAGGGAGACATATTGGAGGTTCAGAGGCACCATATGAAGACCTCTGCCCAAATTCTAAACCAATTGAGAGACATGAGATGTATAAGACTAAAATGCAGCCTTTTAATATACAGTTTAGAGATTATAGCTTTAGGTATGTGACAAAACTGACTTCCCAGTCTTTAAGCCCAGGCTCTGACCTCTCACCCTAGTCAATGCTAGGCTGCCACAGGTTTGCACTAGAGGTGACTTTCAGATGCTGAGCCGAATAGAACGCTTTTCTTCTTCAAGAATACAGACTTTAAAAAAAAAAAAAAAAAAAAGGAAGAGAGAGGATAAGCCAAACGAGTCAAGCAAATTCTTCCAAATTCACTCGTTAGATATGTCCCACTTCCCAAGGAATGAACAAGGAGTGAGGAGCGGAAAATAGCTTGGAGTTCTATATTAATAAAGTTCTTTCTATATAGGTGGGTACAAGATGAGCAGTAAATTATTATTATTATTATTATTATTATTATTATTATTATTATATTATGATGATGATAATGATTCACTAATGCTGTGGGATGTTCTGTATGGCAAATGTGTTGCTAATAAAACACTGATTGGCCAGTGGCTAGGCAGGAAGTACAGGCGGGACTAACAGAGAGAATAAAAAGAACAGGAAGGCGGAGGGAGTCACTGACTGCCAGCCACCGCCAGGACAAGCAGCATGTGAAGATGCCGGTAAGCCACGAGCCACGTGGCAAGGTATAGATTTATAGAAATGGATTAATTTAAGATATAAGGACAGTTAGCAAGAAGCCTGCCACGGCCATACAGTTTGTAAGCAATATAAGTCTCTGTGTTTACTTGGTTGGGTCTGAGCGGCTGTGGGACTGGCAGGTGAAAGAGATTTGTCCTAACCGTGGGCCAGGCAGGAAAACTCTAGCAACACACTAATACTATCATTCAGCCAGCTTAACCGTGGATTCCACAGATCCTATAGTAGCTGCCTCATGCAGTCCCTTTGCTTAAGTTAACTGAGTTGTTTTCTATCGCCTGTAATCAAATTCACGCCAAGACTGTCCATGATTACCATGCAGCATTAGAATACCGAAGGACAAGAACAATTCTAGCCCTGCAGACTCACGACTTCTACTTTTTCCACCCTTTCTTTTTTAAAGGGATTTTATTTTATCACAGAGATAACCGATCTATGACTTCCCCATCACTTACTTTGGTCTTGCTACAACCATCATTTGAGAGACAGAGGTAACGATGATACTAAGAAAGATTCTCTTCAATCTCTGTTAGGCAGGAGCATCAGAAGAAAAGTGTGATGGGCACAAGATCCTTGGGTATCAGCAGTAAGCAAATAGAGCAGAGCTGCACAGAGCCGTGCAGGGCATACTGTGGGATGCCACCCTCAAGGAATGAGTGGTGTTGGCAGTTGACCTCTCGCAGCTGAGTCTCTTCCCCAGGATTCCCCTCCTTTAAACAAGCCTATTTCCCCCAAAGGATGCCCCTTCCTCAGTAGGAGGATAGAGGACAGCAACATCTAATGATTGTTCACATAGGGCACACACAGCCTGTCTCCTTGCCTAAATTTTAAGGCTATCACAATTCAGACTCTCTGCATAATATACTGAGGTTCCTTTTGCAACTACACCATTGTTC
>CABHPQ010171447.1:32674-43148 GCA_902168405.1 Peromyscus aztecus | reverse complement strand
GAGGAAGAATGAAATGATGCATCACTTAATATGCTCAAGAGGAGGGACACACGTCAGGGTTCTTTTCCTGAAAACTGTGCATGCATTCCTGACTAGCGTTTTATGTACCAGAATACTCTTGTGTTCCTTGTGTCCCTTTGTGAGTTAAAACGGAATCCAGAGCCCTCACCGTGATATACGGTTGTTAATGAAGCATTGCGATGAAGCAGCCCTTCTGGGAGTCACACCAAAGCAATTCAACTCTTCCTCAAAATACATTCTCGCGTTTCTGCATGCTTAGGAAGGAGAAAGAGATAAGCCCAGAACTTTTTGATGGGCCACGTGTGTTTCTGTAACTCCAAGTCACACCCATTGTAGGGACCCACCCCACCCCAACCCAAATGCCATGGACCCACTCAGACTTCTCTCCTGTGCCTCCGTCCTCAGTGGCATCTCATAGGCATGATCAACCAATGCTAATGAAGCTTGGTAATCTAGGTGAGGTCCCAGCTGTCATGTCATCACTGGCTCTCAGAGACACATCCACCTGGGGTGTCTTACTTCCTTCTCTTAGTAAGTGCATGCTTGCTATGATCCCAGATTGAAGGTCTCCCTAGAGCTCCAGGGGCCGCTGTCTCTTTCTGCAGATCTCATTGGCCCTACCCAGGGGTAACTGTTTGCCGGGGAAGGAGGAGGAACTTTCGTCGGCCATTTCACACACGATGCCATGTGTCAGATTTGTAAAATCCTGTTAACATTGTGTTTCCTCCACTAGAGAATTAACCCTGTAGCAGGGAAAGCGGAGCTGCCAATTACGGCAGTCTCCCGCTGTGAATAACTGTGCTATATTCCCAAGCATCAGGCTGTTCGAGGACAGAGCCCTCAATTGCCTTTTCTTTCCTCGCTGATAAACAAAGCTTTCGAGTAAAGCATAATTAGCTTGACTGACAATCAGGAAAATACAGTCTTCAGTGTCTGTTTTTATTTCAAGGCCTTCTTGTTTGGGAGATATATTCTGAAGCCATTCGGTGATTCGTTTCTCCGTGGAAGATTTAATCAATTTTGGGGCCTTATTTTGCTTAAAACCTTCAGTGAGTATTTCAAAAGACAGATAAATGAATCTACCTAGTGACCAAAGAAACTTATGGTATATCCGACCACACCGATTAAGAAAGCAACCATAAGTCCCTCTGGCAGTAGAACCAATAAATTTTTTTAAGCTGGGTCCTTTGAGAGATATTTGGAGCCTCCACTAAGTTCTTAATTTTATTGGGGCAGAGATATTGCAAAAAGAAAATCGTTTCTCTGGCACTAAACACAAATAATGTACAACAATAATTGTGACTCCCGGAAGATTTTCCTGCTCAGACCAGGTTAGCTTTGTGATTGCACAGACCTAAGGGTCTTGTTCTTCGATTCCTGGCCCATCCGAAGTTTTCTTTATGAAATGTAGAAGGGGCAGTTTATTTTGCTTTTTCATTTGGGGTTTTATTTTCCAAAAGCCCTCACAAACCCTGCAACACAGAAACAAGTGAGTCTCTGTGCTCACGCCACACCCTCTCCCACTGTGCCACAGGAAGGAAGTTTAGCTAAGAAAGATGCTTAAGCCAAGGGAAGCGCAGAAAGAGGAGGGTGGGGTTCAAAATGCAGACATCTCTAAAGGGCACTAAGCAGATCCTTTTTATTCTCCATCAGACATCTAGTGAGGCCAGACCATGGCCATACCATATCAGGCTGTTCTCTTGAGGTCAAGTGGTAAATATTAAACCTATTCCACCTTTTTAGGGGGCAGATCATACCTGCTTATTCCTGTGGAATTTAGACTCTTATATAACAGTTAGTTTGTCCAGACACAGTTCAACAGCCAACACTCAAATAAATACGATCAACCATGTTCAGAACTTGACAGAATAGAATCAGAAATCCAGATTTAAAAAGATGAAGCTTAGAAAGGCTTTGCTGAGGTAGGAAATTGCCGTGGAGCAGATGTGTGTGTGTATGAAGTTCACAAATAATGAGGACTGTGGGTGATAAGGAGAAACATCTATACATGTGCATGGCACATCCTCAAGTGGCCCCTGGTGATAATGGTGTCTTGGGTCATCTTGGAAGCAACTGACTTAAGAGAAAGACTAAGCAAGCAGCTCCCACTCTCTGTGTCTAGATACTCGGCCTCTTCCACTTAACCATCTGAGCTCTCTACTCGGTGCTTTCCCAGCCCTTTCCTCTCCAGGTCTCACAGAATAAGGTTGAGCCTGTAGGAGGCAGCCAGGTAGTGAGGTTATTTTCTCTCTTAAAGCAAGAGAGATTGTCATCCCCTCACCAATAACACAACCACCCCTTTTTTACAACTCGTACCCAACCTCCCTTGTCTCCCTCTTTTGTCTTCCTTTCTAGTCGTCATGATCCCCACAGTAGCGACTCAGAACAGGAGTAGAGAAACTATATTGTAAGTAATACCTATTATTTTGTCCCAAGCACAAGCTTGGGACCAAAGCTGACCCACAGTGAACCCTGACTGAGCTTCATGGCCCTGCTAAGCCCTCTCTTGCCGTTTGTGAAAGGCTAAGCCAATACCACTATAGCTGAAGGTTGTTGGGAAGAGTAAATGAGATACCATGTGCGGTGGGCTCAGCATCGTGCATACTCGATACCTGTTGGTGACCACTTAATCAGTGACTGCAGCATTGAACTGCTGTGAACCATGGAGGGACGGGACCAGGGACACCCCGTACAGCACACAGAGAGGAAGGAATGAGAAACCCAGCCAAGGGCTTTGATTTTTCTTGACCTGCCATCATGCCCAAATGGAAATGTGCAGACTTACTTCTCGCGACCTCACACAAAAGTGAAGAAAACCTCTTGACCTTAGATAGCTTCAAGAGCTCATTTTCAGACTCACAAACTCCATAATTCTTCAGTAACAATACAATTCTGTACCTCTAGTGTGCCATTCCATTCACGTGACTCTGAGCCGATTACCCATGCCTTTCAATGGCAAGCCTTAACAATCATCAATGCGAGCGTAAAGAACAGTTTCATTACAACCTGGGCCATGCAACACCTTGCTGTTTGGGTAACTGAAAGAGCATAGTATGCCAATTTATGCTCAGACAAAAATGATGTATGGTACTGATGCAAAAAAAATGAATGATGAACTCGAATTTTCCCCTCTCCTTAATGAATATTGAGCAAATAAGTAGAGCATTTGAAGGCAGCAGAACACATGAGACTCTGTGTATTTATTTTCTTCATTACTCTAGGCCCAATGTCACCCCGGAGTATCTGGGAGATGACAACCAGGCAATTAAAGACTGTGTCCAAGCACTGGCCCTGCCACAGTGAATCATGACCCTTTCTCCGGCCCGACCCATAGCTGAACCCGTGTCCTTTGGACTCTTCAAGCTGTGAATGGCTTGGCAGTAGCTGCGACGTGTACATCTTTCTTGGTGTGTGTGACACATCTGTGGCATGGTACATCTGCTGTCCCTAGAACTATCCAAATGCTTTAATATCCTCTCTAGGTCTTGCTTTAAGAGAGAAAATAGCCTACATGAAAAGTTACGTGTGTTTATGTCCAGATTATCATGAGAACTTTGTGATCAGCAGATCCGGGTAGGGAACTGGTATCTCTAAACAGACGACTGAAGCCAACGAGCCATTTTTAATATAAACACATTTGTGCTGATCAGCACCTAATATATTCATGAGATGTCTCTACTGGCACAGATCTCCCTGGTGTCTATTTAATTAAATGGGAGAAGTGTCCAAATGATTCCTGTTAGGATTTCAGCGGTTTCTAAGCTCATGTTACCTGTCCTAAGTTTAAGTAGCTTCCTGAATTATCTACAAAATTGACAGTGCATGGCTGTGATATGCTAAAAATAAAAACATATATATGGAACATAGGCCTGACTAATGGTTAGCTCTTTCAAGCATGGCCGTTTTCACTGAAGTAAATGACAGGATTTAGATTTCCAGCCATTTCCTGACACAGTTAGATGAGGCCCACTAACTGGTCTGTTGATTCTGAAACCAACTGTCACTCGTTACAATGAATGATAGTCGAAGAGAAATGAATGCTTGTATTCCTACCTAATCCACAAAGAGCCTCTGTTAAGTTCCTTACCAGATGGAAACAGGCACCATTCATTTGTTGATCAATTTCTTATTAAATAAAATGGGCGTGCTACACTTGCTGGAAACCTACTGTGCTTTCTGGGAAGAATGTACATTTTTCTTACATCCTGAGATGCCTCTGGTTTCCAACCAATGGTCAAGATCAATCAGGATGCAGAGCTGCAGAGCGCTGTACAGTCAATCCTGGTCTTAAACTCGGATGGATGAGGGGGGGATGGATGGCTCACAGACCAGCCTGGCAGGGACCTGTCAGGACAGGATTCTCATGCAGGCACTCAGAATCATTTGGCCAGCCATCATTCTCTCGCCCTTCCTGATAAGTTTTATAAGGGCAGGACTCTTTCCTTGTTGTTAATTCTCACCATCAACAAGCTTTTACTTAAATAAGAACAAAAAGAACCCACACAATGTGTATGTGAGAGAGACCTCTAACGATAATGGATTCTACCTTCTTCCATGAAATTTGTCATGCATTTGTCATTTGAAAATGGATATGGAATGAGCTTTAGCAAAAAGGCATGTGTGGGCTCCCATGGACAGACATGTGACAGCTGAATAACCTTGGCAAGTTACCTAACTGCTTTGAGTCCCAGATTTGCGTTCTGTCAAGGAAGAATTTTAAAGGATGCTAAACTCATAATGTGATTTGGGACCTATTATCATGTAGTTGTTTCTGTGATCATCCCTAGCACATAGTAGGTGTGCAAGAAACACTAGTTCACAAAAGTTGGGGGACATTTTTCTTTAAGTATAGATTAAATGACTTAAAAGCATCGGTCCTTGGGTATAATAGCACTCATTCTCAGAAAGCAAATAAACTCTGGGTGTTTTGTTTTTTGTTTTTTTGCTGTTTCTGTTGTATTTCAAAGCAGTGGAAGAAACCATTCTGAAAGACAGCTGATGGCATTGGCTTTGGGAGTGGTTAGTTGCTTGAAGTACAGGTGCCTGCTAGGTATCAGAGCAGATTCTAGGCATGAGGATGCCTGTGGTACTTGCAGTTTGCTGAGCATGCTGAGGAAGAAAGAAAAGCCAGTGCGAGCTGAAGGCCACTGATAAGGGCCACATTTAAAAACCCACCATGTTCAGAGTCTTTCAAGGGAATAAAGGGTAAAAATTAAGAGCCGACCACCTTCCCCCACTGATAAACAGACCCTAAGTCCTGAATCCAATACACCTCTCTGGTTCCCAGGCTGACCCTGCCCTTCCATCCTCTGGGCATTCAGTCATATAACAGCATGCTAATTTGTGAAAGTCAGGAATTTACCTCTCAGGCTAGAGGTGCAGGTAAGGGATCTGGTGTGGGCCTGTCTCATGCTTCATAGCTGATGCCTTTTCAATGCCTCCTAGCCTAGAGGAAGGCAGAAGAGAGCTCTTTAGTCTTCTATTAGGGGACTGATCCCATCCCACAGGTACTACCTCCTAACTCCATCACGTTGATGATTATATTTAAATATACTTGTTTGTGAGAACCCAAACATTCAGACCACAGTGATATCCCTAGAATGTCAAACAGTGGATTAGTACCACAGGCCAAGATCTCAGTGTGGACAATAACATTAGAGTGAGTCCACAGGCGCACCTATACAGCAGGCTCTGTAACCATGTGAAACCCAACATTTTCTGTGTTCTTAAACTAGTTCACTCTAAAACCAGACAGATGTCTGGTGGGGCCATTCTTCCCCAAGACTTTTGTTCACTGGTGCCGTTTTTCTGTTCCAAGTCCCTGATAATTCCCTTAAATGTGAGCCAGAGTGGAAATACATTCCTCCTTAATTTGTGTGTGTGTGTGTGTGTGTGTGTGTGTGTGTGTGTCTGTGTGTCTGTGTGTGTGTCTGTATGTCTGTGTGTGTCTGTGTGTGTGTCTGTATGTCTGTCTTGCAGATGTGTGTGGGCGTACTCTGGTATGCATGCACCTTAAGGCCAGAGAACAATCGCCAATATATTTCTCAGCCCCTATTCATATTCTATTTTGAAACAGAGTCTCTCATTGGCCTAGACTTAAGTAGGCTAGGCTGGCTGGCCAGTAAGCTCCAAGGAGCCTCTTGTGTCCACCTGCCCAACACTGGGATTACAAGCACACAACAGCACACCTGGCTTTTGTTATGTGGATTCTGGAGTTTGAGCTCGGGTTCTTGTACTTGCAAAGCAAGAACTTTCCCAACTACAGCATCTCCCCAGCTGCCATTAATCTTTAATAGAAAAATAGTAGCAAAATACACATGCTTTAAATGAAGATATACATTACGTAAATTGATTTACATTCTGCTTTATCCAAATGAGGTATAGGAAGACAAGAAAACAAATGCGTAACACAGAAATCAAGTTATTTACAATATTTATTTCTTTGACTAAATGTTATGTCATATGGGGTGATACTAGTGTGTTTAATATGACTATAACTATATTGTAAGCAGTTGGCGTACTTGTGAGTGTTTAGACCCTAAATTGCCTACCCAACCTATGCACAAATGTCCCTCATCTTAACTTCTGTTTATACAGTGTTATTTTGATGGGATACATAAATCTTATCAGTCATAAAGATTGTGAATAGCATCTGGCTCAAATTAGAAAATAATGACCATTTATTTCAACGTTAACAGTACTTAGGGCAGATTAGTTTTTCTTAATTACACATAATAAGGGGTTTCATTCTGACATTTCCATACATGTACATAATGTATTACAATCATCTTCATCCACTTAGCCTTTCTCATCCCCCTACTAGATACAGGTTCTTGTTTTTTGTTTTTAAAGAATGATTTCATTTTTCTTTCTTTGTACCAACAGCTGCTTGTTAGTTTTACTTCTGCCCAATCTTTTCAACCACAAACAAATCTTGATTGTCTCTTAAAAGAAAATTGGCTCACTAATACTTGAGTTTTTGTCTGGAACAAGCAAGTTGAAAACCATGCTGATGTGGGGTGAATAAGAAAGTGTCTGCCAACTCTGCAGGTCTCACCATCTGACCATAACAACCGCACCAGTGGGGAGGGTGGCACCGAGAAACAACAGAACATGCACACAAACACACACCACCTTTCACTGTCATAGAGGCACAAGAAGCCAGTATTTACACCTGAGACTAGATGGACAGTGTGTTTGATTTTTCCCTCACCCTGTCCCCAGAAAGCTTGGACCATCTTCTGAAGCTCCTCATTTAATCTTCAAGTATATTTCTCTCATCTCCATAACCACTGTTCTGAAAGACACTCAGAAGTGGTTATTATTTATGCAGGGTTTGTGCTCCCTCTACTGGCTTTGTAATTAACTAATAAGTCTAATTCCCATAACTATGCTGATGTCATTGATTATTTTTTGTTCGTGGACATGGAATTATCTAAATCAGTATGTTCTGGTCAAACAGCATCAGGAAAATTAGCAGGGGGTCAGATGAGGACAGTTGGGCTAGTGAAAAAAAAGTGTGCATTTTGCCTAGTCTGAATCTAAGTTCAAGAAACTTAACAGGTTGTGGCAGCACACACTAACACTTGGGAGATGGAGGCAGGAGAATCAGGAGTTGCCTCAGCTACACAGTGAGTTCAAAACCCTCCTGGGCTGCCTGAGACAAAACAAGCAGACAATAGAACAAAGAAAGCCCACTGTTCATTTTGTTTTATTTGCTTGATGCTAGAGAAAGACAGTCTATCATTGTTTAAATTGATAAATCTATTACCTTGGCATAACATTGTATGTGGGGGGGCTCATATTTAAAGCAAAATATATATTGTATAAGTGAAGAAAATAGAAATCTATATACCTGGATCCTGAGAGCTTCAATAGGCAAAAATAGATTTCTGTAGGTCGCCGGTGGGTTAGCCCTGTGACTTCCTGCATCTGATGTAGCTCTCCACAATCATGGGCATCATGGAGTGGCCATTTCTTAAAGGCCAGCCTCTCGTGTAAGCATTAAGAATCACAGTTGGGTTTGCTGAAGTTACTTCTAGTTCTAGCTCTACGTGATCATGAGTCATCTCCTCATCTCTCTGTCTACACGTGGGAATAATAGCACAGACCAGAGTGCTCCTACCCTGTGGAGTCATTGAAAAGAGTAAGGGAAGTTAACTCAGAGGACCATGCTTGGAGAAAATAAGCACAGATCACCAGGATGGGAAAGCTGTCATGGGCTAGTACTTGTGATTTTTTTTTTTTTTTTACAACATGAAAAGCAACTCTTTCCCTAATAATAAAAACTAAACTTACCATGCAAGCTTGGATAAGGCTCCCAAGGATATATGTTCAGTTCACCAGAAAATATTTGAGCATTTCTGAGCAAATAGCTCAAAGGAGGGTATGCAGAGCTGGAGAAGATGGCAAGAGAAAGCAGCGAGGGAAGAGGATGGATGATCAAGACACATGTCCTAACAATAAGTCAGTCAGACCAAAATAGTGACAGGTAAGAACATTTAAAGAGACTTAAACTTGGCTAGTATCCCAATATTCAAAGATGAAATTTGAATAAATATCCTCTTTCAAGCATGTCCAACCCTTTGACATTGCAACGTGAAATTGTTCCCTATAGAGTTCATACTTGAGAACTGTGCAATTAAATCATAAAATCAGTACACACACACACAGACACACAGACACACACACACACACACACACACACAGAGAGAGAGAGAGAGAGACACAGACACACAGAGTTTTAAGTCAGTTTCCAATTTACATTGGGCTACATTCATTGCTAACCTTGGCTTCAAACAATCCAGGCCTCAGGCTAGACATACCTGGATGTTATGGATTCATTTACTTACGGTTATTAAAACAATCGTCTTTGTTTATCTGTGAGATAACTGGTTGCTTCCCAGGCTTGTTCTAGAGCCTCCTTTTTGTTCCTGACAGGCTCTCACTCTGTAGCCCTGATTGTCCTGGAAATTGCTCTGCAGACAAAGCTGGCCTTGAACTCCTAGAGATCCACTTGCCTCTACCTCCCAAGTTCTGGGATTGAAGATGTGTGCCACTACACCCAGCCAACTCCCTTTGGTTAGCAGGCGGGTTGTTCGGCCATCTTTCTATAATGGTAAAGGTAGTGCTTCGTCTGGGTTATGGCCACTATTATGCTTGTCCTGCAAGGCTGTGTCACCCTTAGCATTTGTAGAAACTGCTCTACCTGGCTCACAGTCTTCTCAGATCACTCAGATTGAATTTAGTAACAACCAAAGTAAGACAGGAAAAAAAGAGGGAAATGTGGAATCAGGGTGGGCTTCATGTATTCTTCCCACGATAGATATCAGTAAGTCTTGGGCTTAATCATAAGCCCTATGATTTCCTCCAAAGGACCGTTCTTTGGAGATGCTTGTCAGTACACGTTCTCCCTCTTTCCACAGGCTTTGGAGAGGGAAAGAAAGAGGCAGGAGAGGACCTGTCACTTCCTCCTCATACTCTGAGTTTCTTCCAGTTCTCTGTTTTCGTCTTGGCTGAGCCTCCCTGGGTTTATGAACATGGTGGTAATGTCAGCCATGTGTGTGAAACTCTTGTGAAACACGGGTGCCTGTGGTCCTCAAACCCGAGCTTGCTATCTTCTCCAGAAGGGGAAGGAAGGGCTACAGGAACATTTGTTTGCAAGCTGGTTTTAAAATAGGGAATTATGTGCTGGAGTGGTTCACCCTGACTGGGTTATTCAACTCTGATTTTCAATTTTTTTTATTGTGCTTTTCATAGGCCTTGCCTACCCTCTGCCATGAAACTATTTGGAATTTCTACTTTAAACAGCATAGGCCACTTTGCTTGTTGATTTAAAGCATGCTAGAGGTTTTATAATGGTTATTTATATTGGCTGACACTGACCCCTCTCTGAATGACCTGTTGATGTTGGACAGGGATAAGAGGCACTGAGTACAATGCAGGAAATGGAAAGAGATCAAACAGAATGAGCATGTTAGTTTAGAAACGATGCTGCACGCCTTTACATGGAGATCAATTGTCTGCATAGGGGATCCTCGGAATTGCATTATTTGGCCCCACTTACAGGAATGAGGCATTCTCTTCAGGGAAATGTAAGAGGGGTCTTCAAGCTGTGTTTTGCATTACAATATCAATATGCTTGGTGTTATAAAATCTTGGGTTGTATAAAAATTATATGTAAATGTCATACATCTTTAAAGCAGGATGCAATCATTATTGTTTAGAAAGAAAGACCATAGTGCCATAGAGCCATGATGCAAAGCAAGCCATTCTGTGAAGTAAGTCCATTTCTGCACACAGTGGGCTCACTGGTGAGTGTGCCTGCTGGAAAAAAAGAAAGAAAGAAAGAAAGAAAGAAAGAAAGAAAGAAAGAAAGAAAGAAAGAAAGAAAGAAAGAAAGAAAGAAAGAAAGAAAGAGAGAAAGAGAGAAAGAGAGAAAGAGAGAAAGAGA
>CABHPQ010171447.1:0-32574 GCA_902168405.1 Peromyscus aztecus | reverse complement strand
AGAAAGAAAGAAAGAAAGAAAGAAAGAAAGAAAGAAAGAAAGAAAGAAAGAAAGAAAGCTCTCGCTTTCTCCCTGCCATCATCTCTCATCCTTGTCCCCCTCTTCTTTCATTTATTCAATGGCCCAGTGTCAGTTTGTTCCTAGCCCATTTCCTATGTCATTTATCACCGTACAAATGTCAGTTATGAGACAGGGGGACACACATATTTGACAGCTGCCCAATAAATTATGCAGAAGAACAACTTAAGGACAACTGCAGATGACTTTTAAAACAACAGAGCTGTGGCCAGTTAAAGAATTTCCTTTGAAAGCTTGGCGCAAGCCCTTCCCTCGTGAATATCTTATAAAATACAAATTACTCATCCATATCCACTTAGTGATGGATGAGTGTTATTTGGGGACCACACCGGAGTTGCTTAAAATTGGGAAACAAGTAAAACGGAGTGCCCTGTAGAGAGAGAAAGGGAGGTATATGTGTTGGAAATTTAAGTATTAAATCAGTTTGTGACTAAGAGCACCAGTTGAATGATTCTAGAAGCCTGTTCCCACAGATGCAACTTGGCCATACATACTGTTATTTGGTGAGCATGGAGTTTCCATCATAATCTCTTACCTTTAGTGGAGTGACAGGAAAAGCAAATTGAAATAGATATATTTGCTCGGTTAAAGTGTACACTGCCACACTAGTTTTTGAGAACTCTGGTTGGCAGCGAATATGCAGTTCCCAGGAGGAAACATCAAGATCATCATCATGTCGGCGGCAGTCAGTTTTTCTCAAGTTTAAAACCCTGTCCTCACCCCACCTTGGCTGTAGATAGCATTACTAACCTAGCATATTGATGGTGTCTTTCTTTGTTTCCAGTTGGATAGTCTCTTATTCTGCCTCAGTGTATGCACTTTCTGTAGGTATTCATGCAGTTAGCCAATCACAGATAGCACAAAAAACAAAAAACAAGAACAAAAAAAAAAAAAAAAAACAACTAAATCCAGAGCTGAGAGAACATCTCAGTAGAGAGAGTATTTGCCACACAAGCATAAGAACCTAAGTTCTGCCAGGCGGTGGTGGCGCACGCCTTTAATCCCAGCACTCAGGAGGCAGAGGCAGGCGGATCTTTGTGAGTTCGAGGCCAGCCTGGTCTACAGAGCGAGATCCAGGAAAGGCACAAAGCTACACAGAGAAACCCTGTCTCAAAAAAAACAAAAAAAAAAAAAAAGAACCTAAGTTCCAAACCTTGAACCAGAGTAAATGCAGGACAGTTGCACATACATCTCTAATTCCAATGTTCTTACACCGAGATGGGAAGTGGAAACAAGAAAATCCCCAGAAGTTTACCAGTCAGCTAGCAGGGATTAAACAGCAGTAAACCAAGGAGATCCAGCCTCAGACAAGGTAGAAGGTGAAGATTGGTACCCGAGATTGTCCTCTGACCTATAAACACATGTCATGGCATGCACATGTCCGTACTCACACACATGAATTTGTACACACAGATGTATCCCTGGGTAGAGGTCTAGCTCAGTGGTAGAATGCTTACTTAGAGTATGCAAAGCCCTTGATTTGACCTCCAGTAAAACACACACACACACACACACACACTCTCTCTCTCTCTCTCTCTCTCTCTCTCTCTCTCTCTCTCTCTCACACACACACACACACACACACACACACACACACACACACACACACACACTCATATGGCTCTGTACAAAACATGTACTGATCTTTTCTTGTTGTTACTCCATGAACAGCACTTTGTAACAACTATTTGTATAGCATTTCAGTTTGGTGTGTAAGTAATCAGAGTGTTCAGGGGGATATGCAGAGGATATTATAGGCAATCGCTAGATATTTTATGTAAGGAACTTAAGTATCCACAGATTGATATACACCAAGAGCCATAGAATCATTTCCCCACCACTAACCATGATTCAACCAAAATTTGGGGTGATAGTTGAAGATCAAGGATTTTGTTTTATTCTATAGCCAGCAAGCCATTTTTCCTCTTCCATAGGGGTCAAGAACATCACTGTGGCCTGAGATACATATGTCCATGGCTGCACCAAATCCACTAGAGGGCAGCCCCAAATCCAACAGATCACTTCCTATGTGTCCTGGTATAGATCTGATTCGGTTTGGTCCTCACAGCGTCCTTTCTGTATTGAGCACAGTGCAGGATCCCTGCTTCTCAATAAAGCCATTTCCCAACAAGCAGCTCGAGCATGTTTATCTTACAGTCTGTTGTTTATAGAGCTGTGTGTGGTGGGAAGTTTCAGTGTCTGTGAGATTCAATAGAGAGAAAGCTGATGACCTCATATAGAACATGCAGTGATTACAATGGGTGGAGTCACCTGGCGTCGGCTAGCCACTGTTCCTTTAACAAATGGGAGGAAGCTGTGTTTTGACACAAGTGGGCAGCGGTGCTGGACAGGTAGTTGGTAACTCAGCCGCTCTCCGAAATCAGCTTAGCTTTGGCGGGTTTGTTGTGTTGTATTGTGTTTTAATCCCATTTATTTATTCTCTTTAGTGACCCCCTTCAGTGTATCTTTGCACTGTGTCCTAAGTGGCAGGCTTGGGCCTCAGTTGGATTAATCAGCTCTCATCCATGCCATGTGTTCTCTGGTGTTTATGGTCTACAGTTCAGAATCACTCACGGGACTGATAGACTGGTTTGAGCATTTGCATCCCAAGACTTCCCTCTCCATCCCACTCACACATCTATCCACACATCCACTCCCAACAACACAAATATTGACTGTACCAATCATTCATTAGCAGTGAAAAATTGGAGAGCAATTATTTTTTTACTGCGCTTGCCCTGAAAGACACCATTAATTACTTTATTGCCTGTGGAGTTGAGCCAGTTTCGGTGTCCCAGGAGCCTGCTCCCCACCTCGAGAGGTATTCGCAGCTCGGAGGAACACAGGACAGGGTGTCATCTGGCAGGCAGGGTGCTTACACTGCCTTCTGAAGTGAGATGTCCCTGCCTTGGTGGTGGAATCCTCATGATAGAGAGTTCACAGGTCTGGACCAGCAGTGACGACGGTAGGTCCCCTGAGGGCTCCACCCTGAGTGGAGGTGGGCATGTGTAAAATTTGGAATGTGTCAGCTTTTTAATTTTACTTTTTTTTTTATAAAAGTGCAAGAAATCCTTGAAATCCCATAGAAACCTGACTGCCAGGGAGATGCTTTCTGATCTTTGATATTGATGGGCTCCCAAAGAGAGTCGAATGAATTCAGACACTTGCCAATCTTTCCTCAACAGCCTGTCACAGCTGGGCTTTTGCAGGTGGGCGTGACCCAGAGCAGCCATCATGATGATGTCGGATGATTTTCCTCCTCATCCTGTACTAGTTAGCAGAAATCCAGAAAAGCCTGGAGGAATTTGCACTTGGAGTAGAACCAGCCTGGTGATGCGTGTCTGTTCAATCTGGAAACCCCTCCTCTCTGCCTTGTATAGATGCGTAGGTGTTAGAACTGGATAGTTCTTTCACACACAAATTTTTGCCTTATGTGTATGTGCCATCTTCCATTGAAGAAAATGAACTAGAGCTTATTAATATTTCTTATTACACACCAGGGTCCAGTGTCTGTGGGTTACAGTGAACACCCTGAATCTGGCAAGGCCATACCACTTGTATTTGGTGTGTCCATGGTTTACAATCCCAGTCTGTGTGTTCACTAGCAGTGTCACCCATTTTTCACTGTATGTTGAAATAGTCTGACAGCAATGGAACAACAGGCCGAGACTGTTGAATAAGCTCTGTAGGAAACAGGATAGAAGAGTCGATGGGGTTGGTGGGTGGCCAGGGTAGTCCTGGAGCACTGTGGAATGATTTACACTTATGTCATATCTGTTTAATTCAAAATCATTTAGGAAATGTTTCCTAAAAGTGAATGCAATAGGACTCAATTGACTTGTTTTCTTCGTTGTAAAGTCTTTAATAAATAAAGAGTAAAGTCAGAAAAGGAAAATCCCTCCTGAAGTTCCTGTCTTGGCACTCTTTTAGAATCTGTCCGCCATGTGTCCTAAACAGCTATAGGCACACCACCTTATGCCCTGGATTCAAACATCTTGTGCATGTCTGTAAAAGTCTGTATTAGTATCCCTTTGTAGCTCATGTTACCGGAACAAAAAGCTGAAGTTACCGCTAGTGACATTCAACTAAATGATCAATTCTAGCCTGCTTTGATTAAATTACATAGTAAATTATTTTGTTTGAAATTACAAACTTGATTGTATTACCACATGCTATGTAATTTTACAGGTGCTGTTCACTTATTTAACAATAAGGCACCAAGGGTGATTAACAAGGTGGCTGCCAGAAGAAAGAAGCTAAATAATTATTTTTTCAATATACAAGTCCTCATCATGACTCACAAATCAATATGCGTCTGTGGGGATTTGTTCTCACTGTGGATTGGGGACTTCAGGGTGGCCTCCCCTCATTTCCCTATGAATGTAAAACCTGGGCACTTAAGCTTGCCAGGCAGGTTTTTCTTTCTCTCTCTTTTTTAAAGACTGATGTTTAACTACAACCAGCGGGACCTAAATCAGAGCATCCTATGCCTAAGTATGAATATTAATCAGACACCAGGCCATAGAGTGTCTCGCCGAGTTTGACAGTTTAAAGGATCAGTTAGTTAATTAGAAGATGACATGGCACACCAGGTCCCCAGGCTCTGTCCTGCATTCTGTCTCCTCTTCTCATTTTCCTTTTTGACAAGTTGGATTACATCATTACCCGCAGTTTCACTTGTTAGCCCCACCACGAAATGAGAATATTTTCAGCTTTAATTATCTGTGATCTCCTCCCCTACTTCTGCAAAGACGAGGCTGAAAACGAAACTCAAAGAAGCATAGGAGAATCAGAAGTTCAAAGGCCGGTAGAGATCAGCCCTGCTCATCCAGCTGTAGCACTTCACAAGATGGATGTGAAGGTCTCTTCTAGCATTGGAAACGGGGTTGCGGTAGCCATGGAGATGGCTGTTCACTATGAAGGTACCACAGGTGTAGAAGTGTCATGTCAGGTGTCCCCGTGGCTTCTCTGGCTTGAGGTGACAAATCTTGTGAATGCCTTCACAGGGTGGTCACCAATTATATTGTCCCATGTTCCTTATCCATCACTGCACCCACCAACATCACTCCTAATTATTTCTGGCCATGATATTTCCCTCTTGGGAATCTTTACATCAAGTATACCCATGGCTCCTATGGAAGCCAAGTTTCCTCAAGGGAAAAATAAGATGTAGATTGGCATTTAGTATTTCAAATGATACATTCTCTGATAAACCAAGTGTAATTAACTCCTAGGTCTTGTCTGTCCATTCTGTTCTCCATGCATCCACCATGGCACACTGAAAGCTTGATTAGACAGTTCGTTTGTGTGTCTTCTATGGGCTTGCTAAGACCCTGAGATTCTCAAGCAAAAGAGCTAAATATTGCATGTGTCACCCCTAGTGGACATGGAAAATGGAAAAGTTTGAAAGGAAAGAAGGAAATCTGAAATCTGCCGCTGGTGCTAGGAGCCAGGCACTCTGCTGAGTAATTGAATACAAGCACTTCTTCGTGGCTCTGTGTGGCTAGATGAAATGGTAACTGAGGGAGAGACAGACTGTGCTGAAGAGTCTGGGGTGGGATTTACGAGGAAACACCCTGGTTCCAGATCCCAGGTACCCGACCTTGCTAGACCTTGCTTGTCGGGTGATGACAGGTGTCTTTAGATGGCACCAGACAGTTCCAATTGCTATATTCTCCAGGACAGAGCACAGAGATGGAGGCGGGGGGAGATGACATGTGTGCCAGGTATTATGTATGCTGTGGAGAGGAAAGGTGGTAATTTCTGAGAGGTACCCCATTATTTAGACGGATGAGGGGAGCCAGCGCATGTGGTCAGAAGGGCATATGGTGATCTGCTGAGATCTCACAGGAATCTATATCCTTAGAGGGGCCAGAGTGAAGATCTGCAGCTGATGGGAACCAGAGCTGATAGTGGTGTTTAGATGAAGGAGGCTAAGGGCACACCTCTCAATGCTGCCACGAAGTAGTGAGGTCACCTCATCCGACAGGACCCTAACCATCTTGGACAGCAACTCAGTGATTGAGTGAAAGTGCAGGTATGTGTAGGCTGTAGAGAAGTGTGAGGGGAAGGCTGGAGGAAGAGGTGAGCCATGGCAGATGTCAATCTGGAAGATATCTAGGGAACAGCTTTGGGCTTGAGGAGGGAGACAGACGACGAGAAACACAGTCAGCAGTCCCCTCAGGATGGATGGTGGCCCCGGAGTGCATGTCTGTTAGTATGGAAAGCCTGAGGTCATGGGCACAAAAGGGAGCCTGCCTGCCCGTGTGACTGAGTATAATGGCAAATACTGAGAACTCGAAGGCATCTAGAATCATGTGAAAGAAGAAACCCCTGGGCATGTCTTCGAGGAACTGTCTAGACTGTGTTCAGCGAGGTTGAACTGGGGCAGCACCTCCTGTGGGTTGGGAGCCTGAACTGAGTGAAAAAGAGTAAGCAAGCTGAGCGCCGTCGTTCGTCTCCCTCCGCTTCCTGACCGGCCGTCTCTTGCTCCTGCAGCCATGAGGGGCGGTCGCCTCAAACTACGAACTACAGAGGCCCTCCCTCCCTCCCTTGGGTTGTGTCCGGTATTTGGCCACCGTGATGAAAAACAGAACTGATATCCTGGGTGAGCAGCATGGAGGGAGCCCAGTGCAAGAATGCGGGGTTAAGAAGAGCCTCAGAGGTTGTTTCCCCACCTAGAATAGCAGCACGGGGCAGGGCAGTAGCTGAGGGGCAGATATTAATACATGGGTGGCAGAAAGCTTGCTGCATTTCAGGAAGTTGGCATGAAACAGATGAGGCCCATGCCACTCAGAATCGGTCAGGAATCCTGCCACACTGCTCGCTCTCACCACGTAGCTGGCCCAAGTAGGGAAGAAATGTGGGAGAGGGTGGGTCTGGGACACTGCAAGATGGGGGACACTTAAAGCATGGACACAGAGAACAGCGTGCCTCAGTATGTGGCAGAAGAGGCTCCGGAGCCTCCTTTCTTCGTGAGCGTCCCCACCCCTCCTTCGTCAGGCAGGGAATTTCCCATGTCCAATAGCATTCTGTTCCTCCCTCTGCTCAACACTACTGGGTCGTGCCTGTTGCTTTCTACACCTGCCGTGGCCAGATGCAGAGTCAATGGGTCAGGCTAGGAAGAGGATACTGAGAATTGAATATGTAGTTATTTATACTCTTTTAAAAATCCTTAACTTAGGTTGAGTATGTCTTTGGAGTTGGTTGAGTTTTTGGTTTTTGGTTTTTTCTTCCAAGAAAGGCACTGCCAAGTGAAGCCTTCTATGATGCTTGTAAGACAGTGTACTGGTAGATACATTCTTCATCCTCAGCACATTTCCTCTTTAGTTATGCCAGTCCGTGGTATCCAAATGATGGTGTCTTACTGCTCTAGAGAGCACAAAGCATCAGTAATAATTAGTGGATGAGATGGTTTGAGTTGGGACCATGGTATGGCTTGCCCAAGAAGCACTCAGTATCCACTTACCTATCAATTTGTCCCATTTTCTATAATAACATGGCTCACCCCAAGGTAGGTCATAGCGGGACACAGAAAAAAGTCAGGCAAAATTCATTGTCCTCACAGGTCTCCCCTACCATGAAAGGGAGATGGTGAAACAGGGTCTTAATGTTCTTCCCTTCCTTCCAAAAACTAAACTGTGGTTTCCCAGAACCCACTCATCAACTTTCTAGTTGATGCTGCCCGGTGCACCACTGCCTGTGGGCACAGGCAGCTTCCCTGAAGGATGTCAGCATCAAGGCCTCCCAGCATCTGAATGCACTGTAATGGCTTTCACACCTCTGTATCTCTCTGGTATTACTGTTTCGCTTCAGCAAGCCCACTAATATCAAACGTATCTTACCAGAGACTGTTCTAAATCACTTCCATTTTCCCTGCCTCTAGGCTCTGGCCATAAGACCAGAATCCTAAGTGTGTGTGTGTGCGTTGCCTGTGATCTAGTGTTCGACTTCTCCCCATTTATAGTGCAGAAAACTTTTATTAGTGTTTGGACACATATATATCAGTTTTTAAGATTAAGTACAAATGCCACTAGTTCTTATCCGGCTCACAAATATACTAAATTGTTATATTTTCCCAGAGAAGGTTTAAAAATTAGTATGGCCATTTGTTGGCAGCATCTCCCTCTCAAAACAAACCATTGGTCATGATGGCATTTACCAACTTACTCTGTGAAGTGCTGTTTTATATAGAAAATAAATCCAGGGTAGAAGCGTCGTAAGTAATTTCAGACTTGATGGCACTTGAACCTCATAGGTACGGGTGAGTTATGAAGCCTCAGTTGGCAATGTCTTTTTCCCCAAGTGTCTTTCATGCCCCTTGTTTATCTCCTGAGAAGAGCTGTCTTAAACTACTGAGCCAGCTTCTAATGCCCAAGTCACCCCGCCAACACACGCTTCCCCATCATCCAGCTTCTTCAAACCTCCCAGCCAAGCAGCCCATGACTCAATTCCAAGCTCTTAGAAAGGACAGTACTATGGGGACATGTCCTGAATTCCAGAATCTGGCCAAAAGGAAAAGAGGAAAGCTGACAAACTGTCCACTGGAGCTCTGGTCGCATCTGAGAGCCTCAGAAAAAAAAAATACAAAGCTATTTGCCAGTGTGATGCCCAGTTTGAAATGAAGATTTAAGCTCTCTCTGCCTCTAGCTTCATGCCACTTTCTCCCTCTGTGTCTGTGTGCACTTACGTGCCTGTGTGTGTGTGTGTGTGTGTGTGTGTGTGTGTGTGTGTGTGTATGTGTGTATGTCTGTGTGTTTGTACATGTGTACATATGGATATGATACCAGAGAGCAACCTTGGGATTCATTCCTCAAGACACTAGCCGTGTGTTGTGGTGGTGACGATGTTTTGAGACTGAGCCTCTCGCTGGCTTGGCTCTTCCCAGTTTGGCTAGGCTGGCTGTCCAGTGAGCCTCAGCAATCTACCTGGCTTTGCCTCACTGGCACGGGGATCACAATAACTTGTCACCATGCCGGGCTTTTCCACACATGTTCTAGGGACCAAAGTCAGGTTCCTGTACTCACACAGCCGAGCTTTGGTTGGTTGAGCCATCTCCACAGCCCAACCCTTTCAGTTTCTTCAACCTTTTCCCCTTCGCTCTAGCAGAAACAACTCTAGGCTCTTTCTCAAGCATCACTTCCGTCTCATCCTTTATCCTTCAAGTGCGCAGTTCTTCGAGGACTTCCATACCTATGCCCCATGCCTGGAGGTTCCAGCACCATCTCCACTCAGAATGTTCTCTCTCTTGTTGGTCCCTGACGGGTCCTGGATGCCATTCTATCCCAAAGCCTTAGCATAACCTGTGTCTCTTTGAATTAAATGGTCGGGACTATAGAAGGTCAGGCCTCAAGAAGGTGGCAGAACGCAGATGGAGGCAGATGCTGTGGAGCCTCAGACCAGTGCTGATGGTGAAGCTGGTGTTGGCTTTAATATGCATGTGGGAGCTGAAGGATGGACTTCAGACTGCAGTGTGCAAAGGCAAGGGAAGATAGCCAGTCCACAAATGGGTGGTGAAGTGAAAGAGTCCAGACGTCCTTTAGGAAACAGACCAGAACACAGGAAGTTCTGGAAGCCAAACCTACAGAGCTGGTGAGACAGTGTGGGGAGAGTCACAGTGAAGCTGGAATTGAGTACAAAGTAGAAACTCCTCCTACCCCTGAAACTCAGCAGGCTGTCAGTATTATGTGGTATAGCATGAGTCTTCTTATTTTTAAATCCATACAGTCGCTCTATAGCATTTTCACACATCGCAAGTGATTATTTTTGTACATTGTGGAGATTAGACTTTACTTCAAAAACACACATAAGTAAAACCAAGTGAGCAAATTTAAAGGGAATGATTACATGAATAGTAGCAGAGGCTCTGATGAACGATCCTAGCAGTTCCCTAAAGCTGGAAGTCACAGCAGGAGAAATGGGAAGACCTCACAGGGCAGGACACTGTGGACATGTCATCTAAGCTGAGGACCAATGGATGGAGTGAGACAACTGGGAGAGCATCCGCAGTCTCAGCCAGAGCAGCTGGGGCCCCACGGAAGCCACACGTGAGACACAGTGGGCTGCAGCATGAGGACAGGGATTGTGCATGCCATGTTAGTAAACAATGGTGTCTGGTTCACAGTGGGTGATGAGTAACAACAGTGAGCGAAGGGACGGAAGGATGAGAGAAGGCTTTGACTTCCATCCGTGAACAGACACCACCGGTACTTACTCTCTGCAGCCCTAGGCTGTGACGGAGTGAGGCTGGGAACAGTGAAGTTCTCACACTGTCTCGGAAGGAACTCCCAGGAGACACAGGAGCCTCCCTTTCATGGGCTCTATCTGCCACCTGTGGCCTCAGACAGAGGTTTTATGTTTATATCATAATATATAACCAACCTTGCATAAACCTGGCACCTTGGCTCGCTGTAGCTTCCGTAGGACCACAGGACCTAGGAGCAGCTGAGCCGAGCAGTCAAGACCACACACCCCGTTTCTAGGGAACAGCCTTGCCCTGCTACTGCTCAGTTCTGTCACATGGGAACACAAGGTCCCGTGTACCAGAGCAGAGGAACTTAACAAAAGATTTTTTAAACCCCTATTTTAGATTGCAGCTGTTGATGTTTGTTTCTGATTTTCTGAATTACCATTTAATTAAAAAAAAAATTTGAAGAGGCTGCCCCTGTTTGAAAGCAGCATCCAGTTTGAAACCCCTCACTTAATTTTTAAAATCATGAGATGAGGTCACATCTGCTCTCCTGCCTCCCATGGTTGTGTAGCTTTTGGTTGTCTTCTGGGCATTCTTCACAAGCTTGTTACTCTGTGAATCTCCACCACACACCAGTGATGTTCATGTGCCCCCAGAGTGTCTCCCCTTTCCCCCTCTTGTGCTCTGATCACCCTGACACTTGCCTTCCTCTGTCCTCCGAGCCAGCCCTCTACACTCATAACTAAGCCGGTCTTAAGTCCTCTAGACCCTAAGGTGTTGAATCTTGTCTGAGTCCCCACCACTCTTGACCTCTACTTCCCATCACTCCTCTGTTCCCATGATTCACATCTCCTTTCTTCCCTAACCTGGACTTTACTGCCCAGTGGAACCTCATATCCAGGGCCTGGAGCACATATACAAGTTTCTCTCAGGTCTGTGATCACTGGCAAGATGGGCTAGGAGCCTGGGCAGAGGGTCCCAGAGCCTCTTTCTGTCACTTCCACACATCATGCAGAATGAAACCTGTTACACATCCATCATGCTCCCTAAGCCCAGAGACCAGAGGCAGATCTGAGACACTTCCTATCCCCCATACTTAGCAGAGACTCCTGTGGACCCAGCTGTTTGGTGGCTATACATGTGAAGAAGGAGAATTGTCCAGAATGAGACTAGATGTCGCGTAGTGCTGGCCATTCATGCCTGGTCCTGCTGGCCAGCTAGCTTCTCACAGAACACATGTGTTGACTGGGATCATTCTGTGAGGACATTGTGTTTCTTGAGCTGTTTTCTTTGCCAGACCCAGCCCTTGCCCAACAAGAAGATAGTCTGTAAAGCCTGGTGCATACATCAGCATTCCTAATGGACAGGCAAGGTCTTACCTGCCTGAGGGGTAAGCAGTCCAAATTCTGATCTCATTGTTGCCAGGTGCATGCTGAGTGTTCTTGGGCACAGTGCTTTGACTCCTTCAGCCACAGTTCCCATTGAACAGGATTGGCTGGGTGGAGTGGTGAGGGTCACTGGCTCATTCTCTCATTAGTATCAAAGAACTTTTGCTCAAACTCAGATGTCCTTATTGGGCAGTTATGGTCCAGAAACCAAATCCAGAACACAGCCCATCTTGGTAAGGTCTACAAACAGTGGATGCATTCTGTTTAAGGGGGTTATGAATATGCCAGACGGTGTGATCGTCTTAATTTTACTTCTCATCCCATAAAAGGTATTTTCTCTTTGGTCTACCCTTATGGGAAGAGGTTGCTGACTCCTAACTAGAGTGTGCTAGAAGGGTTCTTCTATCCTTCAACATTGTCATTTTTTTTTCCTTGCTTCATTGGCCACTTGCAGAATATGTTCTAAGAACTCTGACAGGCTTTTGTTCTTTGACGAGTCCTCCCCTACAACTCTGGAGCAGGTGGTCACCCTGTCATAAGGTAGAGAAACCCAGTTTCCAATGAGCTCATCCTACCCTTCTGCAAGTTGTTCCGTAGTCTGAGCTGAGTCATCTCAGCATACTTCCCTGCCCTATGTAGATGCCCACACCACAGCCCACATGATGCCCTTGTAGGAACTCAGACTTGTTCTTCCCACATGCTTTGTGGGGGTCTTCTGGGGCTGAGAATCGCTCCAGACATTTAGAGGAATCCATTCTCAGGAATTCCAAGTTCAGCTGGGGAAAATAGAGACACTCATCTATCTATCACCCATGACAGGAAGAGGTCCAGGCACGATCACAATGTTTTGTGGCCATCCAAAGACCAGACGTCTCACAGGGGTGACCTCATAGCTCAAGCTCATCAGGAAACTTGTTCCTCCTGTTGAAGCTGAAGACAGGGATCTTTTCCATCACTTTCATGGACATAGCAGATGAATTCTCCCCATTGCTGGTCTTTATTGCATTCTTGTCCAGCAGCCTCTTTGTGGTCCACTAGGCAGGTCTTAGAGACAGGTGCTCATCTGTCTGCATGACATTTGAAGGCAGCTGCAGGATATACTCATCAGTCTGCTTGCCTCTTCCCTTACCCAACCTCCTTGCAGGGCACAGCATCTCCAAGAGCTTCAAGCACAAACAAGAAGCCATCAATCTCCAGCAGCCAGAGTATTCTATGAGACTCCTAGATCCCCAGGCAGATGCCCTTGAGACAGCAGCCCCCCCCCCCAATCAATTTGGAGAGGAAAAAAATATCTTTTCATTGTTCAGAATGAGATGTGAGAGCCTGAGCTGATGTTCTAAACATACAGAGCTTCTCAGAAATAAAACCACACTCACAGCTACTCTTCCATGTCTTAGGTCATCTCCTTTGTGTTTGCTGATATCTTTGAAGATGTGTTCTCCTCAGCTAAAATGGCATGCTGTCTTTCTATCCTTGCTTTTCAAACAACTTCCTGCTTCTCATCAAGCCCAGAGCAACTTGCTAACTGTGGTTCAGGCAAGCTGTCAAAACCTTACCTTGCCTGGTTGGGGGTTAACTAGAAGTCACTAAACCATTTCCTCTGAGCATGACTCTAAATCCCTGGCTAAGACTAGAGTTTGGGACTTAGATGCAAACACGGGCTAGAGGAAGAGGAGAGTGATGGAGACACGGGCTAGAGGAAGAGGAGAGTGATGGAGACACGGGCTAGAGGAAGAGGAGAGTGATGCAGACATGGGCTAGAGGAAGAGGAGAGTGATGGAGACATGAGCTAGAGGAAGAGGAGAGTGATGGAGACATGGGCTAGAGGAAGAGGAGAGTGATGCAGACACAGGCTAGCTCCTCCTGGGAGTTACATAGAAAGTTCATCATTGCCTGTAGGATGGTGCTGAGACAAGGGAGGTGAGGTCAAGGGACGTACTGATGGACATGAAGTTGGCTGCTCCAGGCAGAGAGTGCAGCACCTACCTGGGTTAAATGCTATGAGACGCCATTGTGCATATCTCCAGCAGATGGGGAAAAGGAGGACAAATAAAATGGTTGGTCCTTTGTTGGAGAGTTTGCACTTTGTGCTATGGTGAACTCCCAGATGGATGTTCATGTGCACATGTGCATGCATAATAAATACTCTAACTGTGATGTATAGTAAGAACTGAAGGATGAAGGAGATTGGGGCCATGAGGAAGATGAGTTAACAAGTGTGAGCTGAAAGGAAGTTGAAAATAATCCAAGGAAGGGCCAAAGCAGTAAGATCAGCCCAAGTAGCTGGAAGATTTGGGGTAAGACAGTTCTGTCCCATCATCACCGATACAACTGTTCTACATGGCGTTTTTCTGCCTTGTGGGCCCTGTCATCCCGCATCTATTTTTACAGTCTTCCAGGAAGTCCATAGGGAAGTTTTTATCTATAGTTTGATGAGACCTGTATTTCTTATACACCAGAGAATGTACGAAGGTCCTATTTCAGGTATCAGACCAGATAACACAGTTTGTGTGTGGAAAACAACGCGCTCACTTTAGAGAGCTTACTCAGCAGTTGTGTGCAGGTAAGTTCACATCCACACCTGCTGACCCTGCGTAGCATTCCTGTCTTAGTTAGGGTTTTTATTGCTGTGATAAAAGACCATGACCAAAAGCAACCTGGGGAGGAAAGGGTCTAGTTCATCTCATAGCTTGGAGTCCATCATCCAGGGAAGTCAAGGCAGGAACTTTGAGGCAAGGAACTGAATCAGAAGCCAAAAAGGAATGATACTTATTGGCTTTCTCTGCCTGCTTTCTTCTAGCTCCCAGGACCACCCGCCTAGGTGTGGCACCGCCCACAGTGGGCTGGGCCCTCTCATATCAATCATCTATCAAGCAAATGCCCCATTGGCTTACCCACAGGCCAGTCTGGTGGTGGGGTGGGGTGAGGGGCATTTTCTCAATTGAAGTCTTCCCAAGTAACTCTGGCTTGTGCGAAGCTGACATAAGAACTAGCCAGCACAATCCCCAACCAACTATGGATGTTCAAAGACCAATTACTAAAGACATGCCTGGGCCCCTTCAAGGCTTTCAGATGGGCTCCACTGTCTCATTGAGCACTCTTGACCCTTCTTTGCACTTTATTTTTTTCAGTTTCCATGAAGGCGGAAAGAGGCAGGTGTGGGATGGTACAGGGTAGCTGAGAAAAGTGCCTGGTGCTCTGGCGTAGCTTTTTTTTTTTTTCAGATAATATGGTTACTAACTTGGGGAAACACATTGAATACCTTCTCCAGACAATGTGTGTCCTTGTGCAACATGCCACTTTTCATTTTTACCTTGCAGTCTCTAACAGTGTGTGTCCTCACACTGCCACTGGGATCAGTGTGGCCCAATGCTTTAGTGTGTTCCCTCACATAGGCAGACCTTTCTCAGGAAGACCGTGATTCTGACAGGCTCAGCATAAACAAGATTTTGAAAATGATACTTGCATTGTACATGTGCTGGACGATTGGCCTGAGTTGAAGGGCAAATGTTCACTTTATTAGTTTTGTTTGAGGCACTCTGGGTACATGAAAGTTTTGCCATGACAATTCTATGTGATGTTTTAATACCAAGAATGGGAACACAACTGAGAATAGAGTCTGGTCTGGTGTCCTCTCTGTCCCCTCCCCAATGTCAGGCAAGGAGATGTGTGACATCCAGCTCATGGAAATATTCCACTGAGACAGGGATTTTCAGAGTGTGGCCTGGGCACCCACTCGGGCCCTGGATGCATGTTTCTCAGCATCTACAAGGCCAAAAACATTTGCCTGAAAATGCCAAAGTATGCTTTCCCTCTTTGACTGGCATTCTGTTAGTGGTAGACAGCCCAGTGGCATTTCCCAGCATCCACATGATGCTTATGAGAGGCACTGGGTACAGCAGCAACTGTGACAATCTGCTGTCTCCCATGATCATCAGAGAACGTTGGTAAAGTGTAAAGTTCTGCCCTCCCCCTTTAAAACATCTGTTGTAGAAAGTACAATCACTTCTTTGCATTATACTGTTTATATTAATATACTGTAGGTTTGTTCCTACTATCTGTGTGTGAGAGACAGACAGACAGACAGACAGATAGGCAGACAGAAAGGAGTCCTCTCACCTTCTACCCTGTTTGAAACTGTTGTTCACCACTGTGTATACCAGGCTAGCTGACCATGAGCTTCCGTTTTCACCTCCCGTCTCACTGGAAGATCCCTGAGATTCTGGATGCGTGCTTCCACACCCAGCTCCACATGAATTCTGGGCTCTGACTTGGGTCCTAATGCTTGCAGAGCAAACACTCTACTCACTGGGCTTTCTCCCCATCTAGTTACTGCTATTTTTAAATGAACTAATGAGCACATAACTTTTAGGTTTCTGGTGGCTTGAATTCTAATAAATATTCGTAGTTACATCAATAATACCGTCATACTTCCTCACATTTTAAGACAGTGTGTCTTGTTATATACCCCAGGCTGACCTTAAACTCTTGCCTCAGTGCTAGGATTATAAATGTGCATCTACAACTTGCTTCAACATTTTAAAGCTTCTAAAAGGCTCCTAAGACCAAAATGTTTAACAGGCCCTGTACTGAAGTCCAGTGGAACATTCACTACAACTCTCTTAGCTTGGGATTATAACTTGAAAGATTCATAACGAGACATATATGTTCTCTAACAACTCAACTTGGGTTTGTTTCAACGTTTATTTGTGGTTGTTTGAAAGTAAGTAAACAAAGAATGACCGTGAAGCCAAGGGTCCTTGTAACTTTGGAAGAGTCAGGCATGATTGCAAGCCTTCCCTTCCCATGGACACCTGGCACTGTGCTCTCTGTTTCGTGATGGTGCTCGCCAGCTTACACTGGCATTCATGGCTTTGTGGGGCTGCCAGGTGCTCTTCCACCTAATTCTTCCAGCTAGCTGACTGTGTTTCCTCAGCTCCCAGGGTTGGAGATGGTACGACTGCCTCAGGGAGCTTAAGCCTCCTGTAAGGAGACAATAAACAAGTGGTCATCTGTAAACAAGACCATCACTGCTCTGCAGTTATCCCAGGGGCTGGGGGATGTGGGTAAAGTACTTGCCACACAAGTATGAGGACCTGAAGCTGGATTGAGCACCCGTGCAAAAGCTAGATGTGGCTGTGTATTACTGTAACCCTCAGTGCTTGAAGTAGGAGCGGGTATCAAAGACAGGAGGATCACTGAGGCTTGCTAGGCAGCCATCTCAGTCAAAACAGCAAACTCCAGGTTCGGGGTAAGAGGCCTTATCTTAAAAATTAAGATATGAAGTGGTAGAGGAAGATGCTGGATATCCACCTCTGGTCTCTAGAAGTGCACATGTGCGTATTCACATGCATGCACTTGCACACACATGCATGCACACACACATGCATGCACACACACACACACACACACACACACACACACACACACCCCACAGGGAAGGGGAGCAGTGGTTATCGTCATCCTGAGGAGAGGAGTGTGGTAAGGAAGCACAGTGAGGAGCACACTGGAAAGCAGATGCCTGTAGGAGACGCCTGCAGGTGGCCTAGCACAGGCTGTCCTCAAGAAGATTCCTGTGGACTGAGATGGGGTAAAAGGTTGGTAAGAAATGGGGGGCCAGAGCAGTTTTGGAAGTCCATGAGGAAGAGTGTGGTTGGTCTGGAGTGTGCTGAGAACCAGAGCTAGGGGGAAGAGGAGAATACTGACTAAGTGATAGGCGAGGACCAAATTTTGCCAGGCTTTCTGGGTCCCTGAGGTAAATTTTGTGCTTTCATCCAAATATGATTAGAAGCCGCTGGAGGGCTTTTAGGCCAGTGCAGTTGGCGGTTGAGCAGACCAGACTTAGTGATGGGCTGGATACAGAGAAGACAAGGGCGTAGCTAAGCACAACCTCTGCTCTGTGTCTTGAGGAGCTTATCTTCTCCCAGTTCTTGGCTACAGTGCTCTGTAAAACAGCTGCTTAGCATGGCCACGATGACAAATGAGGAGACTGAGGCTCCATGAGCTGCTAGTTAGATAAGACCCTTCCCAGAATCCTCCACAGTCGACAACCAAGGCTCTTGCCCACACCCACCCTCCAGTTCAGTCTATGCCTGCCTCTTCCAGTACCAGCTGAGGCAGACACAACAGACAAGGACCCAAAATGGAAGTGGCCATCCCCCTCCTCCAACCATCAGAGCCGTGTGCTGGCCCAGCCAAGAGGCAGGACCTTATTTTCTGTCTGAGCAATGGGACCCTACCCACCTGTTGGCCACCAGCCTAAGGAGGAGTTAACTGGCACAGGTTTACTCACATCTCAGGTGTGTCTCGGCTCCCAGAAAAAGGAGCCATTATTCTTGCACTCCCAAGACACCCTTTGACAGGGGATGTGGGAGTCTTTCTCAGACAGTTCACCCTTTATCTAAGGAAGGGGGTGGTGACGGCTCTGGAAGCAGTGATGGGAATTTTCAGCATTGCCATTTTAGGTGAGGAAGAAACACCAATGTGTCGCATTCAGGCAGTAGGTAGTGCCAGCAGGGATTTTTGTTTTTTTGTTTTGTTTGGTTTGGTTTGGTTTTTTGGGGGATTTTTTTTAGTTTTTTTTCGAGACAGGGTTTCCCTGTGTAGCTTTGCGCCTTTCCTGGAACTCACTTGGTAGCCCAGGTTGGCCTCGAACTCACAGAGATCCGCCTGGCTCTGCCTCCCGAGTGCTGGGATTAAAGGCGTGCACCACCACCGCCCGGCTTGTTTTGTTTTTTAAGTAGTTTTAAAAACCAGGACACTTGTTCAGTGGGACAGGAACCGAATGAAAAAGCAAAAAACGCTGTCTTAAGACAGAACCTCCCCAGAGCTGTCCATGCTCACCTCCCGTCTTTACTATTGCCTCTTCCTGCTTCCTTGACACACAACACTAGGCACAGCTACCGGATCCCGGGCAGCCGTGAGATACCAGAGCATAGGTGGTAGCAGCCGGTGACATTTGTCTCTGAAGTGTCATCTCCCCATTATCTGTGACATCTGCAGAGCTGAGGAGATGGCACAAGGCTGGCTGCTTCTGTCGCTTCCAGGTCACTTTGACAAATAAGTTTCTGCCTCTGAGATTGGCAAGGTATGTTGGTAATGATATCTGCCTGCTCGCCTGTAGGGCAGCCTCTCTCCTTACCCCACCTAGCTACTTTGCATACTCACGGATCTAGCTTGCAATTTAAATTTGTATATTTTATTCATAGGTGGAACATTTCTTTCCTACAACTTTATACAGTGTTAAACATTATTGGAATATTATTCAAAACATGTCCTTTCCATAAAATCTGTTTATGTGCCATCATTATCTGCAGCATTAAATACATTTTATATCATCAGAAATTTTATGATATATTTAAAAATAAATTTCTACTTAGCTGAAATGCATTAGGGATTATCCTAAGAGACCCCTGCTGGAAAAAAAATGTAGTCATGTTTATTTGTAACTGCCAGAAAATGGCTTGCAAAATTGTTAGTGTCTTTTTATTATTCCCTACCACTGGAGCACTTGCTTGTTAATTAGAGAAATTTCAACTGTCATAGTTGGCAATTATAGCTTCTGTATCATTGTCTGTTATGAATAGTCAATGAGAGCTGATTAATATGCATGAGCAGCAGTATATATAGCGTGTGCATTGGACCACAATCCAGCTGCCAGAGTCACTCGGAGGAGGGAGCAGGGTGTGTGTGTGTGTGTGTGTGTCTGCCTGTGTGTGTGCGCGTGCGTGCATGCTGTGAGGGAAGGAAAGGAAGCGTGGAGGAAGCAGAGAGTTGTTTTGCAGCCTCAGAGAGCCATGCCTGCATGAGGCTTTGCAGCTGCCTGACTCACCTGCGGCTCTCAGAGAGCCCTTCAATGCCTGCATGCTGAGGGAGCGGCTTCCCAGGCACTGGCGGTCCTGACAGCTTTTGACATTCCTCCAAACATGGGATGCAGCTTGTGCAGCGCGCAGAAGCAAGAGGAGCAGTACAAATTACTCTATGAAGTTTGTCAGGTAACGCACGGCAGGTTATTCTGCGGTCCTCCATCTGGCAGCATCCCTCCCAGGGCAGGAATTTCTGTGTGTGTGTGTGTGTGTGTGTGTGTGTGTGTCCAGTCTCAGCCAGCCTTGTCCACTTCTGCGGCGGCGATGTCTGTTAACTCCCGGCGATGTCTGTTAACTCCCTTAAGCAATGTGCTTCCTAGCAGCTTTCCGGTGCTTGCTTTTGAGAGTCTGGATAGCTGTTGATAGTCTTGCAGTGTGTTGGAAGCAGTTGTATCACAGAGCTCCATGACAACTAAGTGTTCTGCTGAGCGGTGGCGGCAGCGGCAGGGGACAGGAAGGGTCAAAGAGTGGTCACGCCGCCTTTGAACAAGTCGGGGAAGACGGGGGCAATGATGGATGCTTGCAGTTTTTTGTGTCTGTTTACAAACAGTTTTAAGGTGCTGCTTGCAGCGGAGCAAAGTCCTCTGCTGAGCCCTCCTTTCAGCAGCTTCTTGTAACGGGACATGTGGTGTTCACCTTTATACCTCACCCTTGCCACGTCCGTAGTCTCTCGATACAAACGATAGCAACTTCTGAAGCAAGTGACTTGGTCTTACAGACCGTCACCCCCAGCAGGTGACTTGTCCTGGTTTCTACATCAGAACATGAAATTTCAGTTGAGATGTAAGGGGATATTTTCCGTACAACCCAGCTAGCTTATCTTCATCGGTGCTGAGTGCTTTCTTTTTAAATATTCAGCCCCATCTTGAGCAAGGAGCTTTGACATGGTTCTTGGTAACCTAACTTGGCAGTTAAGGATTTTCCTACTGAATCATTCTGACTCTTTTTAAAAAATATCAGTAAACAGAAAATCGCAGTCCTGTAAGTTTTTTATCAGCATGGTAAAATAACATTATGGTGAGCAAGAAAATGGGTGTGTATGTCTTGGTTTATAACAATAAATGGCATATTAATACATTTTGTTTTAAGAGCCAGGCTTGACTTTAAAAAGAATTTGATTGTTAGGTATGTGTCATTTTTACACAAGCCACCAGAGGGCGGGTGATCCCAGCCAGAGAGCAGAATGTGCTGGCTGCTTCTGTGAACAAAACCTAATGATACCATGATGACCCTGGGGGAAGAAAAGGTGTGTCTGTCTGTCTGTCAACTTTCTGCAGTGAGACATATAAAACATTCCGAGGTTTGGAACTGTCCCACCTGCTAAAAAGAGGCCTCTTAAGTCTTAGAAATATGCCTGGCTTCCAACTCCATGCTCAGGACTTAATGGGACACACATCCTCTTCCCAGCAGTCTCGGGATGTGTGCGAGGTCTTGGGCAGTAGTGCTGCAACTACTGATGGTCTGGCCCCCATCCCTCATGTCGTCACGTGTTCCATCCTAATCCTCAGTTTGTCTGATGATCTGGAGGCTCTCTTTTTGAGCCAAACATTTAGAAGTGAGTTGAGCAGAGTATGGGACCCCATCACCTAAGCAAGGTGCCGTGTTAGACTTGGCTGCTGCAAAAGGAGTAAGTTAAATGGTAGTTTGCAAATCTCCATGCTTGGTTTGGTTTTTATCACCAGCACTCATTCGGGTGACTTTCAGATACATCTGTAATAGTGGCACCTTCCAAAATTCAACTCTGTGATATCTACAGTAAATCTATGTCAACTTATTGTTCTATTCAGCTATATTATTTGTGCTCGTAAGACTCAACAACAATCCCAAAAGAAGGAATCTGAACTCTGTTTGGTTTTTACTGGGTGAATTTTTGTGGGGCTATTTCTGTATGAAGCTTCGTTCAGTGAGTTGCTGATAAATGACTTCCATCTGAAATACATGTTGTCAGCAGTTTAGGGAGCCATGCAGATTTATTTTCAGGAAGCCCAAACTAGTTTTCAGACCGACGACCCTTGTGCCAGCTAAGTAAAATCCCTCCTTCCTCGTATTCTTTGGGTGTCCTGAACCATAGCATAGAGGAATTCACAAAACACTTGCAGGAATTAATAATTGCTTCCTCACCCTTATTATGCAAAACCTTATTAGAACAGTGAAATTAAGGTTTCCATAAATTACAGTTCCAGAAAGTCCGGTGTGTCTGGCTTCAGTAAGCCTTCATAACAGCAGCACAAAGAGGATCAAATATTCTAGGGCTCTGGCTTGATCCTTCCCTCATCCAGAGATAATTCAAAGAGATGCTCTTCATTAGGGCCATTGGCAAGCTGCCTACAGTTTCTTTGGGGGGCTGCTGTGAGCTTAATGGTGCAGAACAATGGCTTTGCCTCTAGTTGCACACATACCTTATTGTACCTTTAATCACATTAGGAAAACAACAACTCACCAACTTGCCTGCTTGTTAAAGGGCAACACAAAGAATCCAGACACATCAGCGGTTGGCACCATGCACTCAAGGATGTGCTGCGATCTTGGGGAACACTTGAATGCTTCTAAGGAGACAAGGCAAGCCTCCTCCTGCCCTGGGGCTTGTCAGATCAGTTGAGTGCGGCAGTTCCTTGGGCTTCTATATCTGGGGTATTCTAGTGGGGGCTTCAGCATAGAATCTGTGTCTGCTGGAAATGTGGTGTTTAAGTTAGCAGCGGAAAACATGAACCTATCGGATAACTTTGACCCTAATTGAAGTGAAAGAAAGAGAAGCAGAAAAGAAAGGTATTTGAAGGCGTTCAAAGGTGCAATCTTCTACTTCGGGAAATTGGACAGCACAGAAAGTCTTATGTTTAGCCTCTTGGTTCTGGGGCTGGAGATGGAAGCCAGACAAGGATGGGCGCCAAGTTCTGGGTGGGAAGGAAGGAAATTAGGCATGGCAAGGTCTGTGACTCTTTTAGCTGGACACCTGTGATTCCAGGGCAGGGTAGGCGCCAGCTGTGCCAGAAGGAGGAGTGGAATGGCAGTCTGGGTGTTTTACAGGTCTTTCCGTGGAGATCCAGGAAGGGGACAGAGCCGCTCAGAGGCAGTGTCGGTTCTAAAGTCCCTGCAGAGTCTGAGCAATGGGAGTAGTCTTTGATAGTTTGATGAGACAAGAAAATAACTCTGATAGGAAATTCTGTTTCCAACTAGAAATTGTACTCTCCCACTTCTCTAAGATCTGCATGCCAGTATTTAAAATGTCGAAGAAAACACACTTACAGACATCCACATTACCTGTAGCGTGCGTAGTGTGTATTGGCAATATGCTAAATGCCAATCATCTGTTTTCCCATCAAATCCACACACCAGCTTGAAGAGAGGTGATATTATTATCCCCAATCAAAGATGAAGCAATTGACATGCAAAGGAATTGTAAGTGGGGTTGGGTGTCACATCTGCACCACAAGGCTCAGGTCTGAGAACCCTTCTTTGTACGAATCCTTTTCAGCGCTGTCAGCGAATCCATGAGCAACACGACAGAGAGTTCACCTGGGCTAGAGAGCTGGCCTAGTGAAGTGCCTGCAGTGCCAGCGTGAGGACCTGAGTTTGATCCCCAGCACTTACAGAAGCCAGGCATGGTGTGCTGGCTTGTCATCTCAGAGCCGGGAATGCAGAGACAGGACGAGCCCACAGGCCCAGATCCCAGAGATACACCTTGTGTCAGAAAACAAAGTCGATAGTGCCTAAGGAAAGATGCTAAAAGTTGACCTCTGGCCTACATATACACAGGGACACACATTCACACAGACACTCATGCACATACATAAGAGAGGGGGAGGGAGGGAGGGAGGGAGGGAGAGACGGAGAGAGGGAGAGGGAAGGAGAGGGAGAGAATGTTGAGATTACTTTTGCCTTTGCGTGGTTGAAGAGCCTGTACTATCAAAGCAGATCGCCCTGCAGCCTGTCATTTCATGAAAAGACACTCTGAAGCCGTGAGGAGGGTGTGTAGTGGGTAAAGAGAAATGACCTCAAAAGTAGCCAGAGTTCCCCCTAACTTCCCTGACACTTCCCAGAATGGATCGTCTTTAAAAGCCCTGGTCCTTTGGCCCCTCGGCAATAAGATTAAAGTTGTGCCTTCTACCCTAGAGCTGCTAGTTTTTAAAAGCACGTGCTTTACCCACAACACAACAGCTGGCCTTGTTTGTGACCCTCTCCCTACCCACCTATTAACTAGTAGGCTAGAAATGCCCAGATTTCTCTGGTAAATACAAATTAGAATCGGCAAGTTTATGAGGCAGACTGGAAACCTGACTGCACACAATCCTGTTTTCATATTTAATTAGCTGCGTGCAATACTCAATTAGATGAGTTTACTGCTGTAGAGCAACTGTGAGTCTGCCGTGAATCAGCCAGGCCGTGGTATGATTAAGTATGGACGGAGTCAGTGGCAGTTAATTGGATGAACATAAACTTGACCTCCACACAGCAGTGCTGAACCAGGCCAAGATTTCCTGCAAATGGGAGTGTGTTTGCTTAAGCAGCCTGTCAATGCTAAAAGCACTGTTTTTGATGCTGTTTATCCCTCTGAATTCAATTTGGGTGAAACAGGTCTGAAAACAGAAAGCTTACCCAGGCTTAGCAGCAGGTCTGTCATCCAGCTGCTGGAGAAGGCGGAGGCAAGAGGATCACAAGTTTAGGACTGCTTGGGCGCCAGCGTAAGTTCAAGGCTAACCTGTGTAACTAGTGAGACCCCCTTTGCAAATGCAAAGTTTTTTTTAATTAGCTTATCTCTTTCCACCTAAGTAAATTGAGACCCCCATGAGCATGGAACTATTTATGGCCACGAGAGTCACTATTTAAATGTATGTATGTGTCTGTCACTATATGTTATTTTCTCATTGGTAAACAATGGACCACAAATTGCTTTACTGTTAAGAAATGAAAACAGAATGGCCTGAGGTGGAACCAGGGCCTGCATGCCTCCGTGGAGTCTTCCCATCATGCCCTTCCCACTGCTGTATGGCTGCGTGGAGCCTTTCTACCATGCTCTGCCCACTGCTGCATCCCTGCATGGAGCCTGTCCACCATGCTCTGCCCACTGCTGCATCCCTGCATGGAGCATTCCCACCACATGCCAGCCTTTGCTTCATTCTTACATGGAGCCTTCCCACCATGCCCCACCTACTACGGCACCCTTTCCCCCATGCCCCCCCACTGTTGGATCCCTACATACACCCTTCCTACCATGCCCTATTACTCTATCTCCATAGGAACCCTTTCCCCCATGCCCCGCCCACTGTTGGATTCCTACATACAGCCTTCCTACCATGCCCTATTACTCTATCTCCATAGGAACCCTTTCCCCCATGCCCCGCCCACTGTTGGATCCCTACATACAGCCTTCCTACCATGCCCTGTCTGTTACTCTATCTCTATAGGAAACCCTTCCCCCATGCCCTGCCCACTGCTGAATCCCTGTGTGGATCTTCCCCACCATGCCCTGCCTAGTACTGTATCTCTATATGGAAGGTTTCCACTCTTCAGTGCCAATATATCCCTACACTGAGAGTTCCCAGCATGCCATACACTACCACAGTGTCCCTACAAAGCATGCCACTGTGCTTCCAAGCACTTTGGTGTCCTGATATTGAGCCTTCCTACAACGCCATGTAACACTAATGCATTTTACAGAGTGTGCCTGCCGTGCCCTGCCCTCTGCCCTCTTGCCCATTTCCCTCTGCTTCGTTCCCATGTTATCATATTAATGTTGCCTTTCCCACTACACTGTGGGTTTAGGAAGTCTCATTATTCTCCAGATCTTTTCACCTGAGCACATTGGAGTCTTTGGTGTTCTTGAGGAATAAGAACAAGAAAAGAAATGGGTATGGTAAATAGGCATCTAGAAAGAGAACGAGATGCTGGACACGATGGCAGTGATCGGACCCAGGCAGTGAGAATGGAGTGTGTAAGGAGGCTGCATAGCATTTGTTATTTTGTTCACTCAGCCCTAGGGCTCAACCAACCAACCAACCATGTGCCAAGGATCTTCCTCTCAGTCTGTGCTCATTGACTCCCTGGAGCCATTATAATAAAGGGAACTGCTTAATGGTGGCCTTCAGAACTGTGTGTCCCTGTGCCCCTTCTAATATCTCCATAAGCTTCCATCTATGTTCATCTGCCCTGGTCCTGGGGTCCCCTTTCAGTGCCCATACCTACCTTCTTCCCTCCCTCTCAACACTGCGGAGTGGGTTTTCCCTTCACAGACCTTCTCTGACCAAGGAAGTCCTCTCCCCATCCCATTAATCGCTGTATAGCTTCCTTCTAGTATTTTCTAAAGCTTCCTTATCACCTGTCTCCAGCCCTGCCTCCTACCCGCTCCCCAGAAAAATGTCAACCCCCTGAGATGCTTTGCATTCTTCTCTGGGGTGCCCAGTACTGCCATGTAACCCAATAACCACCAAGACCTCTTTACCAAATTCTGAATGAGAAATGTATTGAATGGGTCCCACTTTGGTCTGAGATGGGTTTTAGCGATGACAGATGAGCCCATGTCCCTATAAAAAGCTGCATATTCCCAAGCCCTTTGCTCTGGGTCCCTGTCACCCACCCACTTGCCAGGGTGGGTAAGAAGGAGAAACATAAAGTGAAAAGAAATGCAGGTTTAGTAAATGAGCCCTGTTGTGCTCGTTAATAATGCAGGAGGGGCGGGGCACGGTTAAATGGCAGGGGCCGGGGATACGGGAAAGAATGCCCACAGCTGCGCTGAGTCATGGCACACCTGTGCTCATGCCCCGTGCTCTTTGACCACTGTGGGGTCAAGCAGGAAAACAGTTCAGGTCTCTAAGGCTGGAAAACCGACTCCTAACAGACACGCCGTCATTTATGTGACAGGTGTCATGATGTCGGTGAAATGTAGTAGGGCTGAGCTGTTGACCGTCAAGTGCTGCCTGACAAATGTCGGGAGTGAATTTGTCCTACTCAGAATGACCCATTTTTCCTCAAGCCACCAAGGGCACACAAGGGCACACTGAGTTATGAGTCCATTGGTCAACTCCAGAGAAAGGGTCCCTTTGCCCTCTCTGGTCACCTGCCTAGCAGAGAAAGACTTTTCAAATGTATACGATTATACACATATGTTCACAATAAAGAGCAAGCTGAGATAGTGCAGAAATGAAGGGAAATTGTTGGCAGACATGTGCACCTGTCTTTGCACACTACTCTTGTGTTAAGAGTAAAGGTGGAAGGCAGTTTATCTGACAGTGGGGGACTCTCTATGTGTCTCCTTTCATCACTAGGTGGTCCTGGAGCAGCAGGACTCTCCCCTGAGACCTACCAGGTCAGCATGTCTGGGGCTGGGGCCACTAATCCATGTCCCATGAGCCCTCAGGAAGCACGGTGCATGTTCACGGTGGTCTCACTTCTCAGCTAATCCTGGAAGAAACTGGACTAACACTTTCTGGCAGGTTTGCGGAAGTCCTTGTTAGATGCGTAGGCAGCACAGAAGTCACATTGCAAACACTTAGCTGCAGACGGAAAGTTTAACCATCTGTTGGCTTTAAAAAGTTATTTTGCTTAGGAACCTGTTGTTTTTCAGAATTTCACTCAAGGCCTCACACATACCAGGCAAACACTTGACTGACTTATCCATGGGCCATCGTATCCCCAAAGCCTTGCTCAATAACATTTTTTTAATTAAGGAATTTTTTTTATTCATTTTACATACCAATCACAGATCTCCCTCTCCTCCCTCCTCCCGCCCCTCCTGACTTCTCCCTCTACCCCCCACAACCCACTCCCCATTCCCTCCTCCAACAAGGCAAGGTACATTTAGTAGAGGCAGGTTCAGGCCCCTCCCCCTGCATCAAGGCTGTGCAAGGTGTCCCACCATAGGTAGTGGGCTCCAAAAAGCCAGCTCATGCACCAGGGATGGATCCTGATCCTACTGCCAGGGAGCCCTTTAAGCAGATCAAGTTACACAACTGTCCCGCTTATGCAGAGGGCCTAGTCCAGTCCCATGGAGGCTCCACAATAATCAGATCAGTAAGTACCCTGTCATCCATCATAGAGCCTTTCTCCAGTAACTGATGGAAGCAGATGCAGAGATCCACAGCCAAGCACCAGGCCAAGCTCCAGGAGTCCAGTTGAAGAGAGAAAAAGAGGGATTCTATGAGCAAGGGGCATCAAGATCATGATGGGAAAACCTACAGAGACAACCAAACCAAACTAGTGGGAACTCTTGAACTGTAGACCAACAGCCGTAGAGTCAATAACATTTTTTAAGTAAACTATCCAATAATGTCCAGTTCACACACGTAAAATAGAAGGTCGCTATAGTTTTGTTTGTAAATGTTAATGGTACTTAGTCTGTGTGCAGCCACAATGCCACCATTTGCCTTCTTCACAGCATCCCCCTCTACAACAGCATCCTCCCTCCCACTAAATCCACACTTCCTCCTGCCTGTGCACACACTCCCCTCTGAACAGTAATTAGGACAGTAATGTAATTAATTCCCATCCATGTGGATGGTGGTGGGCAGACTTCTCCTGCCAGCACAGAATTATTTTTAAGACAGACACTGCTACTCCTGTGAATCTTCATTTTCAGAAGTCTAGGAAGGAGTATGTCGGGGTAGGGGCATCCTTCTGGTTATGAGCCCTGCAGCTATGACCATAATGGCGAGACATGGTAGCTGACTCCACTTCCAGGGGAGGCATTTCAGGTTACATTCTCACTGGATCTGCCAATTAAACATCATTGGCTGGGGCTGGGGAGTAGCTTGGGACAGAGAAACCTCCCTAGCATGTGTGCAGCCCAAGGTTCTATTCCCAATACCACAAAAAGGAGGGAAAAAAAATCATCGACCAATTTTACTACTTTTCCCCTTTCTGTGATATACCTCATCAAAACTATCTAGGGGAGAAGAGATTGTTAGGGCTCACTGTTTTGGGGTACAGTCCATCATGGTAGGAAAACATGGCAGCTAGACCAGGAGGCAGCTGGCACACATCTAAAGCCAAGAATCAAAAAGACAGGAATCCAGCTCTCTTTCTCCTTCCCATGCAGCCCAGGACCCCAGTCTGTGGGGTGGTGCCACCTACATATCCAGGAAGGGGGTTTACTGCTTAGTTAAGCCTCCTGGGAACACCCTCATACACACACCCAGAGGTGTGTTTCCATGGTTATCCAAAATCTGGCAAGTTGACGGTACAGGTATAGGAGGAAAGCATTGAAGGGAGAGTACTTATTACCTACATCAGGCCTTCCTTATTCATACATTCACTTTGGGAAGATATACCTACAGCTAGCTGTCCTTGTCATAGCTCAGGGATACTTCTTCCAAGGGGTAATATTGTCATCTACAACTCTGTCCCCCATGGGGAAGGTCACTCAGATCATCACCACGAGAAAAGTGAATATAGTCCAGCAAGAGTTTCCAGTAGGCCACACATGTATGAGTTCAGTACAGTATATGGGATTTTATTAGTTGTTAATTCCTTATTGGGTCTGACTTATAAATTCAACATTGCCATAGATATGATCATATGTGGGAAAAATACAGCCTGTCTAGTTTGGTGGTTTCAAGTGTCTAGTATGGGGTCTCAAAATAAATCTCCTGTGGATTGGGAAGTTGGGGGCGGGCTACAACTGCCATTCTCTTGAGTTTCACTCATGCTTCGTTTTTTCTGTGATCATGAGAGACGTGGTTGCCAGCACTTGGTGTCGCTGGACTTCTTAACTCTTCAAGTGACTATGGCCATTATGTCACTTCAGCATGATTTTTAATAAGATACAGATTTTATGTGTTATGTATATTTTTGAGTTTCCTTTCTGTGTGTGAAATGCCTGCTGAAGTTTCTATTTCTCTGTTGAGTTTTCCATCTTTTTCTCTTACTTTCAGGATTTTTAAAGGTATAGCCTGTGCACCAACTCATTAAATCAAAGTATTGGAAAGTCTCTTCCATACTTGCAGAAGTCTGTGTGTCTTTCTGACATCTTTCAGGGAACCAAATACATCTTTTTTATTGTGGTTTGCATTTTGTGTCTGTTAAGAAGTGCGTTTTCTACCTCAAAGCCATAAAGATATCCTCCTTTATTCTCTTCCATTCATATTTTATGAGTTTATGTACAGATTTACATCAGTCTTGTCTTCCTCTGGTTTTTTTGTGTATGATACAATGTTGGAGTCCAACTTCATTTTTTTTCATACATGAATTTTCTAGTAGCTCTTCGATAAAATTCCAACTCTTCACCCATGAAGAGGAAATGCCACTTTCTCCATGTATTTGAACCTGTTCCTGGCTTTTCTATTCTGTTCTGTAGACCAGTGCAATTCAATGGCTATTGCATGGCACTATAGTTATGCAGTAACTCTTGATGGCTGGGACAACAAGTCCTTCCCCAAAGCCACTTTGTTTGCCTGGAATTTTGCTCTTCTGTGAATATGTGATGCTCAACGTGTCAATCAAGCTGGCAGTGTGTGGCTAGTGTTTTTCTCATAGGGTAGTGAGTTCAAATGGGTATCTGTGTATCATTCTTTGTATATCTATTACCTTGGATGTCTTTGCATTTACTCAGTATTTAATACAAGTATTAAGAAGAGATCCAGTGTTTAGGGGGCCCCCAGGCAATGGGATAAGGACCCGTCTCTAGTGCATGAGCTGGCATTTTGGAGCCTAGTGGTGGGATACTTTGTGCAGCCTTGGTGCAGGGAGGAGGGGCTTGGACCTGCCTCAACTGAATGTACCAGGTTCTGCTGACTCCCTATGGGAGACCTTGCCTTGGGGGAGGTAGGAATGGGGGGTGGGCTGGGGGTGGGAGGAGGGAGGACAGTGGAAACTATGGTTGGTATGTAAAATGAATAGAAAATCTCTTAATAAATAATAATAATAAAAGAAGAGATCCAAGAATATATATATATATATATTTAAATCTCTTCTTACCCCAAATTCTGAAGGGATCTAAATCATAAATAGGAATAGAGGGAGATGAGATCTTTTAAAAAGTATAAAATGTGTTCCCAAGATGGTTCAACAGGTAAAGCATCTACCACACAAACCTGATGGCCCGAGTTCATCAAGGTCCAGAACCCACATAAGGGCAGAAGGAGAAAACTGACTCCACAAGTTGTCCTCTGACCTTCACACATGTGACGTAGCACATACATGCACCCTCCCCGCCACTGCCACACATAGGATTCACACACACAATAAAAAAATGTAAAAATTGTTTTTGAAAAGTAATAAAACGTTGGATGGCAGCCCACCTGTAATCCCAGTGCTCGGGGGTGTGGGGTAGAAACAAAGGATTCCTGTAGCACTCTGGCTAGCTAGAGCTCTGGTTTAGGGAGAGACTCAGCCCCAGTAGATATAGAGTGGACTGTGATCAAGGAAGATGCCTGGTGTTAACCTCTAGTCGCCACACACATGCAAATACACATGCACCTTACACACATAAGCACAAGCACATATATGCATCCATATACACATGCATGTATATAAATGTTCGGCTGATGATATAGCTCAAAGGTAAAGTGCATGCACAAGACCCTAAGTTCAAATCCCCACAATTGCAAAAGAAAGAGGAAGGGGGAGAGAGAGGGGGGTATAAAATGCTGCTTTAGTTTTTCTTAACATGAAGTGTTCGGCAGTAAAATTTCTCTCCCATGCTGTAGCATTTGTTGCAAAAGAAAGAAGGCATCTGTCAGACTCCAGTTAGAACTCGTCTTTTTATACACACTTTTCCTGAATTTTGCATGCCTCTAGCTAAAGAAATATGAAGAACCAAACATGTCTCTTTTGTGAAAAGCAACACATGACCTGAATAACACGGGTAAGATTTCCTATGCACAACCTCCTACCAATGGGAGCAGAGTTAATTTGAGAGACATCTGGGGGAATCACAGTTCTTCTCCGAGTGTGTTAAGCAGTTTACCCTGACAGACACGCTCCTGTTTTGCCATACGTGGCAACCATTTATTCCCCCACCCACCCACAGTGCCAAGGCATATTACATTAGAAGTGGCATGCATCTTAATAAAAGGAAACTCTGAAGATTACAAGCCAATTTGCTTTATCAAACAGCTGTTTTCTATTTGAGGCATCTCAGAAAGGTGGAGGGAAGTTACTCTCCTTTGTACCAATATTTTCACCAATAGGAAGTAGAAAAGCATGTCAACACTCCCCATCCATCGTCACTGTACCATCGTCACCTGCATTGCACTCCCCCTTACCTAGTTATGAAATGACTGTCGGGCATAACTTGTCATGCATGGTCTCTGCATCTTAGACACCAGCTACCATGCTCTCCATATATAGGCCAGGGCCATGTGTTGCTGACAAGGGATATCTTCTGGTTTCCCTGGACCTGGTATCCCGCCCATTTTTTTCTCTCTTTCCCTGGAAAGTTTGAACATCTAACGTTTATAGTGTTGGGCTTGGTATTGAAAGTCTGTGTTATCCGGGGTGTCTGTCTTGCTCCTCCCCAGCTACATAAACTAAAACATCTCATTGAAGGGTCTGGGGCCTGAGAGGAAGTGCCTGTTCACCAGGACAAAAAGGAGGGGGGAAATCACCCATGAAAGATGAGCACAAAAAGTTGAGCCTCTTCCCAACCAGCTGGGGATTTCAGAACCAACCTGACTCCCTGTCTAACCACAGTTTCGAAAAACCGGAGGGAGGTTCAGTGCTGTATTGTTTTATCCTTGAATGGCCAGTGAGGACCCAGCACAAGATCTTTGGTTGTCACCTTCATGATGCACTACTGTGGAGGATGGCGGTCATGTACATACTTTATGACAGGCCTCTCGTGTCACCCTCACTGTACCCTCCAAGTACAGACACTCTTGTTATCTCCATTTTAACCATGAAATAGCTGGGGCTACAGAATGACTGACTTGCTGGGAGTCACCCAGCCAGGGGTAACAGAGGCAGGATCATGACACAGAACTGTCTGACTCAGTGACAGGGACCTGGGTTTCTCCAGTACACATAAATAAATCCCTCCTGCCTGGCATCATACCATAGGATGGGGAGGACCGTCCCTGTCACCAGGTGATTTGCATTCTAGAGAGCGATGAGGTCAGAGAGGAGA
>CABHPQ010171446.1:17476-48789 GCA_902168405.1 Peromyscus aztecus | reverse complement strand
CACATGGATGAAAAGTTTTCAGTGGTCAGGAGTGTTGGCTCATGCCTTTAATCTCTGCAGTCAGGAGGCAAAGGCAGGTAGATCTCTGTGAGTTCAAGACTAGCCTGTTCTACAGTTCTAAAATAGCCAGAGCTACACAGAGAGACCTTGTATAAAAAAAAAAAAAAGAAAAAGAAAGAAAAGAAAAGAAGGAAGGAAGGAAGGAAGGAAGGAAGGAAGGAAGGAAGGAAGGAAGGAAGGAAGGAAAGAAAGACCATCAGTGGAAAAACTGGCTCAGAATAATCTCTACATTCTTGAAAGCCACAAGGCATAAATGATTATGTAGCAACACTCTTCATTCATACTTTATTAGTTTTAAAGAATTAGGGTATTAAGAATTCATTATTTGTCAGTTGTTTATTTGAAATAAATTTAAATAAGTGGGAAAAAACCTTTCACATATCTCAGCAGCTGAGATGACTTTTATACTTGAGAGAATGTAAATTTATTCAAATATTTACTTAAAGAAATGGTGATGTGGGGACAGAAAGATGGTTTAGTGATGAAGAACGCTATTGATCTACAGAGGACCAGAGTTTGATTTTCAGCACCCACATTAGGCAGCTCAAAACCACTGATATCCCCAACTCCAGACTATCTGATGCCCACTTCTGACCACTACAGACCCTGCAAACAAACATACATCGTGGTGATATTTTTTTTGTGCTCTAACGAATAAAGCTTGCCTGGGGATCAGAGGACAAAGTCAGCCACTATATTAAACATAGAGGTCAGGCAGTGGTAGCACACGCCTTTAATCATAGCATTCTAGAGGCAGGATTCATCGTGATCTTTGTGAGTTCAAGGCCACACTGGGAACAGAGACAAGCATGGTAGCACATGCCTTTAATCCCAGCACTAGTTAACCATAGAGGTCTGCAAGTCTGTACAGACAGATAGGAAGTGATAGAGCTGGGTGGAAGGAGGAAGTGATGTAGCTGGGTGGAGAGAGGAAGAAAGATGGCAGGACACAGAAAGCTATATAGGCATGAGTATACAGGAAGTAGCTCTTTCTTGGGCTGAGGATTTCCTAGTGGTAACCAGTTGTACCTGGCTTGTTCTATCCCTCTGATCTTTCAGCTTTCAACCCAATATCTGGCTCCAGGTTTTTTATTAATAAGACCATTTAGCAATTCATGTTACAATACACGTCAGAGAATATTATTTTAAGGTGTGTTACTTTTGTTTATTCTGCATTTGTTTAGCTCTGTGAAGCTGTGTTGTTTTGCCTGTTAAAAAACACTTGATGGTCTAATAAAGAACTGAATGGCCAATAGCATGGCAGGAGAAAGGACAGGCAGGGCTGGCAGACAGAGAGAATACATAGAAGGAGAAATCTGGGAGGATCAAAAAAGAAGAAGTAAGAGAAAGAGGAGGATATCAGGGACCAGCCACCCAGCTACACAGCAAGTAATGGACTAAGAAAGAAAGATATACAGAAATAGAGAAAGGTAAAAGTCTAGAGGCTAAAGAATGACAGGGTAATTTAAAGTTAAGAAAAGCTGGCTAGAAACAAGCAAAGCTATGGCCAAGCATTTATAGTCAAGAATAAGCCTCTGTGTGTGATTTATTTGGGACCTGATTGCCAGCCCCCCCAAAAGAGCAAAAAACAAACAAACAAACAACAACAACAATAACACACACACACACACACACACACACACACACACACACACACACGCCTGCTGACAGTCAGCTGAATATCCAGGTGGTGGTATGCAGATTTTAGAGACAGTGAAAAGGACAGAACAGAGTAGAGAGGACTGCCAGTCAATGCTGGATAGTCCCAAGTTTATTTCACAGCCAGCTTATATACAATCTTGAAGGACAGAAGTAGAAAAATGCATAGCATAGTCATTCAACCACTATCTATCCTGTCCTTGAGTCAAGGAGCAGGCAGTTTCATTTTCCATCTCAATGTACCTCCGGCTGGCATCAGTAGCCTGCATCCAGCTAGATAGTATGTTCCTTTCCATGGGCTAACTAGGACTTTCTCACAGCCTGGAGGAAACAAACTTGAGCTCTATTGACTTAGAATAGACTTCAGAATCAAACTGGGAAACTGAGTACCTTGTGGACTCTCTCTCTCTCTCTCTCTCTCTCTCTCTCTCTCTCTCTCTCTCTCTCATACACACACACACAATTAATTTTGAAAGCATAAAAATAAATCTCTTTAAAATATATGGTGATAAAATTGAATTGGACTATTCTTTTATCATGTTTTCCATTTCTTGACATTACATCTTGTCAGTGACATTATTTCCTCACAGAAATAGGAACTTGTATCTTTATACTAGAATTTTCTACTCACTGTGTTCTATGCTCATTCAAACAAGGATTTGTTGAGTCTAAAAATGATTCAGTTTCTTTTTATAAGGGACTAAGAGCTAATAAAATATTCTTTTTTCATTCTAGTTATAAACACAACATGAAAAGTTTAATATCGTGTCTCAGCTTACATAGCAGCTGCAATGTGGATACTGCCATATTTTAATAGGTGATAAAACTTGCAAAATCAGTCTTGTGAAGCTTCTTAGTTATGTGAAAGAGCTGGTTTGAAGTTTGAGTGTAATATATGTGTCCTATATCTAGATATCTAAATCAACATGCAATAATCCAGATATTGTTAGTCTGTATACATCTAGGTTTAATTTATTAATAGTAAAATCGTGAAATTGAAGAAAAAAATGTTTGTGTGTGTGTATGTGTGTGTGTGTGTGTGTGTGTGTGTGTGTGTACACTTAATTTTAATCCTAAGTTAAAGATATAGAGCCCTTACAACACACTAATTCTGGGAGTGCAAAGAACCTATAAACATTATTCTAGAACTAGTGTAAGCAGGCATCTCTTAATAGGCTATAGTTTCCAGAATAATTCATTCCAGCGTGTTGCCTTCCATATATAAGAAAAACAATGTTAATAGGTACTTATCTATTAATCATACTAGATGAAGTTCTGTTTTAGCAACATAATGTGAGCAAAGACTCATACTAATAAACAAATAAAATAGTCTCTGAATAGAAAGCAGATAAACATTGGTTAAATGTATGTCTTATTTTAATTTTGAAAGACATAAATCTATGAAGATGCATAAAGCAGAGAATTAAAAAATATTCCCCCATGGTACATGGCAGCTCGGGCGCAAAGTTTGACTGTTCTTATGTGCATCCACTTCCATTGTCCACTACCCTGAACACAGCCTCCATAAGCTCCTTTATCAGCAATTAATGTGTGCCAACTTATTTTTTAAAAGTGCTTCACAATTTTTTTTAAAAAAATTCCCTTGTTAGCAGAGGGATGTTAAATTAAGTAATTTTAAACTGTAATTAAATAATAGTTTGCTATTCAAACCCAAGAAGTTTTATACTATTATTTTCTTGTCTTAGTAAGTTTTTAGTTGAGATAAATGAAATTATTGGTTTAATAAGTTATGGAGCTTTTGTTTTTTTATGGAAACAGAAAAATGACTCAATGATAAGATGATCTTATATTACTGAATCCCCATGAATTAAGGGCTTTCTAAAGTCATGCTTGGTTTATACAAATTCTGCACCACAGAGATTCAGCTAAATCATAACTATTTTTTGTTGCATATACAGTGAAGGTACAAATTATTGAAAAGAATATTATGTGCTTAAAGAAAGTTTCATGAAATTTAAAATGCCTTAAAAAATCCTCTATTCTAAAATACAAATGCAGAGGAATCAAAACAGTCACAGAATTTTAGCTTACTTTTAATACATAGAACATGAAGAAACAATTCTAAAATTGAAAATTATTTTAAAAGACTCTATAACTCAATTAGAGTTATGGCTTTTGCAGTCCCTATAGGATTAAGAGCCTTTACTGTTTACAGGATTAAGAGCCTTTACTCTTTTCCTACTAATCTGATAACTTTGTGGAAAGTACTTGAATAACTTGTAGGTCTTGATTTGTCAGTGAGGAATAGACAAAAAATTTATCTGTGTTTCTAATTGATGTATACATGTTAGTGTGGGAGAATTTTTCTGTAATGGTCACAGGTCTTATCTTGGTCATCTTGCCTCAATCAGGATTGATGGTACGTAGGAGTTACTCCTGAGCAAAGATTGCTCAAATTTTATGATTAAGGATCAATCAAAGAAAAACTGTTAATTTTAAATGACTAACTGTAAAAGCAGAGTACATCTTAATGAATTGCATGATATAGACATTTAATAATCCAAATCAGAAATTTTGAGTTTCAACACTGTGGTTTGCATGAAAATGGCCCTTATAGGCCCATAGGCAGTGGGACTACTAGGAGGTGTGGCCTTGTTGAAATAGGTGTGGCTTTGTTGGTGGAAGTGTGTCACTGGGGTGGACTTTGAGGTCTTACATATTCAAGACAAGCCTAGTGTTTCACTTTCCTCATGCTGTCTGCAGATCTAGATGTAGAAACTCTCGGTTACCTCTCCAGCATCATGACTGCCTGAGTGCCACTATGCCTCCCACCATGATAATAATGGACTAAACCTCTGAACTGTAAGCCAGCCCCAAGTAAATGTTTCCTTGTAAGAGATGCTGTGGTTATCATGTCATTTTATAGCAATAGAAATCCTGACTAAGACAAATGTGAAATTTATTTTAATTGTAAGATACACATATGAGTTTTATCATGTTCAACTTAATACTTTGAAAGGTGTACATACATATGCATAAAACCATATGTATACATATATGTGTATGTGTGTGTGTGTATGTAATCATTCTCCTTTCTATGCATAATATTTATATAAAGATTGGAATGGTCAAATCTAGCTATTTAACAAGTAAATGACTTCACAGACATCTCTGATGTGGCAAGAATATTTCCTGTCCACTCTCATGACATTTACTAAGAATATAATCCACCATAATCACCATGGTAACTATTAGATCTGTTTATTACTACTTCCATCTTACTGGAATTTTGTACTGTTTGATCAATATCTTCCCAAGTTCTTCTAAAACCCTGTCTCTAGTAACCAACCATTGTTCTGCTCTTGACTTACATGAGATCTACATGTTCAGTTTCGACATCAGATTGAGACGATGCATATTAGTTTTTCTGTTCCTGGCTAACTTCATCAACATAGCACCCTCTGGATTCATCCAGGTAGGTATGAATAATAAGATTCTAATCATGTGTTATGGTAGAAATGACATAATTGTGCATACATGCAAGATTTTCTGCATTCATTTGTCAATTGAACACTTTGGTTGCTTCCATTTTGGGGTTACTATGAGCAATGATGCAAAAAGTGTAAGAGTGTAGAATTTCTTTCTCACATATTGATTTCATTGCCTAAAGTGGGGTTATTTAATTGTATATCAGTTTAAGTTTCCCAGTTAAATGGTTGGGGGATTGCCATACTATTATTTTAATAATTTTTCTCCACTGCTTCACTCCTTTTTCTTTGCCTTTTCCCCTTGGTTCTGATATAGGGTCTTACCATTTTTCCAAGGCAGACTCAAATTAAAGACTTTCTGACTAAGATCCTGGAATTACAGGTGCATGCCACCATTCCTAGCACTCATTTTCAATAGTTTCTACTTTTGTATTTTTAATATTTAATATTATCATTATTTATTTTTATGTGGATGGATGTTTTGCCTACATGTATATAAGCGCATGCACTGCCTAGGGAAGACAGAAGAGAGTGTCAGATCACCTGGGGCTGGAGTTGCAAATATTTGTGGGTTGCCATGAGGATGCTGGGATTGGAATGTGAATCCTCCAGAATAGCAGTCAGTGTTCTTAAAAACTGACCCATTGCCAGCACATGTATTTTTATTTGGGTAAAGTGATAACTCATTGTAGTTTTATTTAACTTCCTTGGTGATTATTATTAACATCTTTTATCTATCTCCAGGCCTTTTGCATGCTGTCTTCTGAGAATGTCTATATACATATTCCTATACTTTAATTTGATTGGATTTATTGCTTGTTTTTCCAAATATCTTTGTATTATGGACACAAGTCCCTCGCCGGATGTTAGCTCATTTCTCCTTTTATAAACAATCTCATTCTGCTTAATGTATCTTATATACTGTGCAGAAGATTGATAATTTACTTGCTGATTATTGCTTATGTTACCTATGTTTTTATATCCTAAAAAATCTTTGGTCAGACCAATAAATTAAATTTAATATTATACTTTACATATTTTGGATGTGTGTGTGTGTGTGTGTGTGTGTGTGTGTGTGTGTGTGTGTGTGTGAAATTGAGGCAATGGGGCGGGGGCAGCATTTTTCCTTCTGCACGTGGAATCTTAGTTGTCCAGGGAAGTGATCCTTGAACTTGGGATATTTGTCTCATGAAATGTTAAGTGAGTATAACACATGACTTTATTCCTGGCCCTTGAATCCTTTCCCACTGGTCTATAAGTCTGTTTTGATGGCAATATCCTGGTGTTTTTGTTTCTATGCTGTTAGGTTGTGTCGAAGACAGGCAAGATGAGGTCTCCAGCTTTCTTCTTTTTGTTAAGATCCTTTGGTATCACAGCTAATTTTTTTTAATTTTTTATTTATTTGTTTTATTTTACAATACCATTCAGTTCTACATATCAGCCATGGATTCCCTTGTTCTCCCCACTCCCGCCCCCTCCCCTTCCCCCCAGCCCACCCCCCATTCCAACCTCCTCCAGGGCAAAGCCTCCCGGGAGGACTGAGATCAACCTGGTAGACTCAGTCCAGATAGGGCCAGTCCCCTCCTCCCAGATCAACCTGGTAGACTCAGTCCAGTTTTCAGTATAAACTTTAGAAAATATTTTAGAGGATTTTTTTGTGTGAAGAATGCTGCTGATATTTTGATGAAGATGTCATGTGGTAAGTACACTGTTTTGGATAGCACAGATATTTTAACAATACTTGCTTCTATGATAGTAGAATATCTTCACATTTGCTTATGATTTCTGGCTTCAGTTTTCTTCATCAATGCTTTATAGGTTTCATTGGAGAGATCTGTCACTCTGTTACATTTATTCTCAGAAATATTTTTAACTATTGAAGAAGTTGTTTCTTGATGTCTTTTTAGATTATCCACTACCAACCCCTTTGTAATTTCTGTGTTTTTTAGTGATTTTTGTATTATTCTGCTAAAACTTTACAGAATTAATCTGTTACTTCAGAATTTTTATTTGTTTTGTTTTTTTTTCCTTTTCCACAGTCTTAGGAAATATATAAGCTCATGTCTTCTGTTAAAAATTATTATTGAATTATTTCTTGTTTTTAATATTTGAGTGCTTTTTTCCTACCTTGTTGCTCTGGCTAAAGATTCTGCTTCCCTCTAATTGAAAGTACATATGCTTGTCTTGTGTTAGATCGGTAAGAAATAGCTTTTAATAAGGCAGAGTGATAGATGCCATTAATCTCAGTACTGGGAGGCAGAGACAGGAGGATCTTGCTTTCAAGGCCATCCTGGTCTACAGAACAAGTTCCAGAACAATTAGGGCTACACAGAGAAAGCCTGTCTCCCCCCCCAAAAAAAAGACAAAAAAAGAAAACAAAGATAAAGAAACAACTTCTAACATGTCCCGTTCCTTATGATGCTCTGTGTGGAGTATAACATCTTACTTTTAATGTATTGATGTCAATAGTTCAATATGAATTTGTGGAAAGTGTCTTCTTGAGGACATATAAAATTTTGTTAAGTGATATTTTTGTTAATTAAAAATAATTCTGCTAACAGGGTTGGCTCTGTTGTGCTGCCCTGGTGGGGTGGACTGACCTAGCCCTGAAATCATGAGCATGAGACAGCTGTCCCCATTACCTATCTGCCTTGTGGAGAGTTGCTCCCTCTCTGCCTATCAATGCCTAAGGCAGGTGGGAAGGCTGGCTCCATGGGCATAAGTGTGGGAGAGCCATCCCTGACCCCCACCAGCTGCAACACTCAGCTGGTGATCAGGCCCTGCACCTCACCAGGGTAGCACAATTGAGCCAACACTGTTAGAGCAGATATTGGTGAGGCCCCCCCCCCAAAATTGTGATCTTGGGAGAGATGTCCCCATTTCCCATCTGTCAGACCAACCCTACAGTTGCCGAGGCCCAGACCCAGGGTTATGACTTGGCCAGCCTCAACATCCACCACACCTATGATCTTGCTGGAGCACGTGAAAGGACCTGGCCAACAGGCCCAAAGCTGCAGGATCTCTGCAACACAGGGTAGCAGCAAGATGTCCAGGAAGAGTCCTGGTGGGGGCTCAGCATTGAATGTGTAGTGGAGACCAGGGGCCTCGAACCGGACCAACGACTGACTCTTTGCAATGAAAACTTGCTAGTAGACATGTATAGACAGAGTTATATGCTGTGACTTCTTGGGTTGCTGGGTTGCACTGTAACTTCCATGATGAGATTTTGTTTGTTTGTTTGTTTTATTTTTTTAAGTCAAAGTTTCTCTGTGTAGCTTTGGAGCCTGTCCTGGAACTCACTCTGTAGACCAGGCTGGCCTTGAACTCACAGAGATGCACCTGCCACTGCCTCCCGAGTGCTGGGATTAAAGGCGTTCGCCACCATCATCTGGCCATGATGAGATTTTTAATTCCTTCCTTTTTTTAAATTTTTTTTCATTATTTTCTTCCTTTTTTTTTTCTCTTGAATTTTGTTTTATTTGGGGGAGGGGTTCAGGAGCAGAGGGCAGATGCAAAGGGACAGGGAATGAATGGGATCAAGATACATGATGTGAAAAACACATAGAATAAAAAAAGAAAAAGAAAAAAATGTTGTCTCCAGGAGAAGGAAAAGGAGAGATTTCCAATATGAAAAAAAAAATTAACAATAATTCTGCTATTTCTCTTCCATTCTTTCTAATTGTTGGGTACTCTCTGCTTATTTTTAATTGTACTGGTGGTTTTATTTGTTTGCTTGGGTTTTTTTTTTTTTTGTCAATTTTACACATGCCAAGATCATTTGGGAAAAGGAACCTCAATTGAGAAAATTCCACCATTACATCACCTGTGTAAAGGCAAGTCTGTGGGGAATTAATAATTGAAAAGGAGTGTTCTAATGCACTGTGGATGATGCCACTCATGGGCACATGGTCTTTGGTGGTATAACAAAGTAGGATGAGCAAGCAAGTAAGAGTAAGTCAGTAAGCAACCTCCCTCCATGGGCTCTGCTTTACTTCCCTTCTCAGAGTTCCTGCTCTGGCTACCCTCAATGGGCATTGTAACTTGAAGGTTTAAGACAAACAAACTGTTTTCTCTTCAAGCTGTTTCTGGTCTTTATCAAAGCAACAGAAAGCAAACTAGAACACATATAAGAATCTTAGAATATGCTGTTGAATTTGCCTTGCTGACATTTTGTTAAGGATTTTGGAACTAAGTGCACCAGGATATTGGAGACTAGTTTTGGTTTAGTTGTGTCATTGTTAGGTATGTGTATGTATTTAGTAATAATAAGTATATACAGGGAGCTTAAAAGAATCCCTTCCTCTTAGATGTTTGTAGAATAATTAATTACAGAATAGGGGGCAAAAAGGCAATAAGGGCTTGAGGATGAGTATATCTGCCTCCAGATTGTATGTTTTATATTTGACAGGGAAGCTGTGTATTAGTAAGGGTGTCTATTGTGGTGAGACACTATGACCATGGCAACTCTTATAAAGGAAAATCATTTAATTGGGTGGCTTACATTTTCAGAGGTTCAGTACACTATCATAATGGTGGGACATGACAGCATGCAGGCAGACATGGTGCTGGAGAAGGAGCTGAGAGTATTATGTCTTGATCTGAAGGCAACAGGAAGTGAACTGAGATACTGGATGTGGCTTGAGAATATATGAGACCTCAAAGCCCATCTCCAACAGTGGCACACTTGCCCCACAAAGCCACACCTACTCCACTAAAGCCATACCTCCTAATAGTGCCACACCCTATGGCTTATGGAGGCCAATTACATTAAACTTTCATATTCTACTCCCTGGCCCCCAATGCTTGTAATAATATCATAATGCAAAATGCATTTAATCCGACACAAATGTTCCCATAGATTATCACAGTCTCAACAATGTTTAAAAGTCCAACATTCAAAGTCTCTTTAGATTCATGCAATCTCTTAACATAATCTGCTGTAAATTCAAAGTAAAGAAAAAAACAGAACAAATACTTCTAACATGTAATGGCAATATATATATGAAACTGTGGCTAGAGTTTTCCTGCCTGGCCCACGGTCAGGATAAATCTCTCTCACCTGCCAGTCCCACAGCCGCTCAGACCCAACCTAGTAAACACAGAGACTTACATTGCTTACAAACTGTATGGCCGTGGCAGGCTTCTTGCTAACTGTCCTTATATCTTATATCAATCCATTTCTATAAATATATACCTTGCCACATGGCTCGTGGCTTACCGGCATCTTCACATGCTGCTTGTCCTGGCTGGCAGCTGGCAGAGACTCCCTCTGCCTTCCTGTTCTTTTTATTCTCTCTGTTAGTCCCGCCTACACTTCCTGCCTAGCCACAGGCCAATCAGTGTTTTATTAGCAACACATTTGCCATACAGAACATCCCACAGCATGAAGCTGTTCCAAAATATAGGGAAGGTAGCACAATGAGGGAATACTGAATCAAAGCAAGACTGAAAACAAGCTGGGCAAACTCCAAACTCTGCATCTCCATGTCTGATGTCAAAGTGCTCTTCAGATCTGTAACTCCTTTCAGCTTTGTTGACTGCATCACACTTCTTTCTCTTGGGCTGGTTCCACTCCCTGTTAGAAGCTTTCTTCAGCAGGTATCTCACAACTCTGGCATCTCCTACATCTTGGTGTCTCCAAGACAATTCAGGCTTCAATTTCACAGCTTCATGCAATGACCTATCTCAGCCTCTATTCAGGGATATCCCAAACACATTCCTGGCCTCAGCAGCTTTCCATAGTCACTCCTTGACTCTAAAGCAGAATCACATGGCCAAAGTTGCCCATTTCTGCTGCTTACTGGGGCTGAACTAAGACGCCCTTGTTCAATTACATCTTTACCAGCTTTCTATTTTCCGTGGTTTTCTTAACTGCCTCAGCTTGGCTGTCTTGAAACTGGATCTGTATAGAACAGGCTGGCCTCAAACTCAGAGATCCTCCAGTCTCTGTCTTCTAAGTGTGGGGATTGGAGGCATGCACCGACACACCTGGATATAAGCTTTTCTTTAATTCCTTTTCACAAATTGGAAACTTAGCTGGGTGGGATCTTGCCCTAAGGTCACCATTCCATTTATTCTTTTAATCTGTTTATCTCCTTGAACACAGGATACTTAGCTCCATTCTACTTTCTGGTGTTTCTCAAATTTCGCATTTTATATTTTATTTTACCTTGCTCACCTTGCTCCATTTCATTATGTATCTTCATTAGAGTTAACGCTAATAATCACATGACAGAGTCTATACTAGGCTTTTTTGGGATTTTCTGTCAATGAAATTAATCCAATCTCTTCACTTTGGCCTCAGATGGACTCTTCAGACAAGGGTAAAAAGCAGCCTCATTCTTCACCAAAATATCACAAGAATAGTCTCTAGGCCACATATTAATATTATTCTCCTCTGAATCCTCTTGATCCAGGCCCCCACGGTTCATCAAATCACATTCAGCACCACCATCTTCCAAGTTCCTACTAGTATGGCCCATTAAATAGCCCTTAAAGTGTTCAACTGCTTTTCTAATCCACAGTCCCAAGGTCCATATTCATTCTAACAGAAGCATGGTCAGGCCTATCACAGCAATACCCCAGTTCCTGGTACCAATTCCTGTCTTATTGTTTTTTTTTTTTTTTGTTACTATTCTGTCCTGACCCTTCAAGCCCCACCACTTGGGGCCACCCTGCATCCTCATATAAAGGAAAAACTCCTCCCCTTCCTCTGCCTCTGCCTCTCTCTCTCTCTCTCTCTCTCTCTCTCCACTTCCATGAGGTGTGTACCACTCAAACCCCCCTCTCTCTTCTCTCCCACTTTCCTATCTTTCTCTTCATCTCTCTATTATAATAAACTGTGTAGATGCAGTGCCTGGGTGTGAATGACTTTCCACGCACTGCTACCTCCACTGTATCCACCCAGCATGTTTTCCCTCACATGTGGGCCCTGGTCCAGCCAGCCTTGGGTCCCCTGTGTTCATAATTCATATCATTGGTGCCCAACATGGGGCTGTTAAACTGATACCCTACCCATCAAACATTGTCCGATCTGAGGAGGATAAATTTAAGAAGTGAAATAGCTTTCCAGCTACTTAAGCAGCAATCCCAAGTCTCTCCATGGTCATTGGGGGCTAGGGGGAGAAGCCTCAGAGGCAGCACTTGTTCAGCTGATAGGCCCAGAACATCTGACAGATATTTTTCTGTGGAGTAGAAACTCAGGGGGACTGACCCACCTTGAATTTGCAGTATGGGGCAATTGGTCCTCCATTGTTCCACTTATTCACAGTCTGTACAAGATCTCAGTATTTTGCTGCATGGCCAGACTTACCATGAGCTTCTGGGTGGAAGTTCTTCTGTGGCCATCCATCTTCTTGGAGGAGATACAGAATGCTGCCAGGAGCTGACATGTCTCTTTATCATAAAAAGCTTTTATATTAAATGCCATATTCTCAGATCTCTACGGGTGTTTGGGGACTCAGGGAACAAAATCTGTTAGATGTATTTATAATTTTGAGAGCATATATATGACTTAAATCTGAGTATACAGGTTTCCCAGTTAGTTACTGTAGCTGAAGTTTTCCTGGTCCTGTCCAGCTCCCACAGCCCCCGGTCTCGCAGCTGCTCAGACCCAAAAGAACACACAGAGGCTTATATTAATTATGAACTGTATGGCCTCATGGCTCAGGCTTTTTGCTAGCTAGCTATTACATCTTAAATTAACTCATTTCTATAAGGAAGGATGAACAAACTTAGAAGAGGCTGACCTGTCACATGGGGAGACTGCCTGTGAAAATACTTACTTTCCTTTTCTCTGTATTGTGGGATTCCTAGCTGAATACCCAGAAGGAGACACTGAGTGAGAGAAAGAATGCAGGATGCAAGCCTCCTTATGCTCTACCTGTGGTGGCTAGCTATCTGAACATCTTAGGCAAAAAATAAATCAATGAATGAATGAATAAATGATATCATTTCAAAAACACTACTCTAACCTTGATTGTTATAAGCTAAACATTTACAAAGGGACAGTTTAGGATTGCTTTCATTTCTTTTTATTTTATTGCCTCCTGCCTCAGTTTCTAGTGGGAATTTTTGTTTGTTTATTTTGTTGTTTTTTGTCTTTTTGGTTTTTGTGTGTAACTGCCCTGACTGTCCTGGAACTCTCTCTGTAGACCAGGCTGTCCTCAAACTCACAGAGATCCACCTGACTCTGCCTTTGGAGTACTGGAATCAAAGGTGTGTACCACCATCACCTGGTATCTAGTGGTAAATTTAAAGGTTATTCCCCTAAAGAAGAAAAAGGTATCTTTGTGATATCCCTGGACAAAATGAAACAGAAAATTGCAAGGTTCCTCATACGATACCCCCTTCTCTTTCTATCTTTCTATCTTTGTCTCTGTCTCTATCTCTTTATCTCTCTCTCATACACACACAAACACACACACACACACACACAAGTACACACTTGCACATACAGATGCTCAGGTATACAAACATCCACATATGTGTGCACACTCACACATACATACACTATACACAGCACACAGACACTCCAGGGATAAGACTTTGTTTCTTTTAAATATGATATGTTGGGAGACATTCCAAATGTTCAGAATGAAAAGCAGGGTTTTTGTGTCTATGTCAATTTCCCTGAATTTGAGCCTCGTGTATGAGAATGTTATAATAATTAGAAAATGCAAATAAAAAAAATTCATAAAGGCCTTACTTGGAAGTGAATGGGTAGAATTGTAGAGATACTGACTTTCTAAACATTCAAGTGTGAGCTGCATTATTGTGTGGAATGGCAGCAAACTGTTAATGCAAGCAAATAAACAAGTTACAAATGATGGTTCCTAAGTAATAAATCACCTGATTGTTGCCCTGTGATGCAATAATTACATGGTATGTAAAAGCAGCTGATTTAAAGCAGTGGGTTTGGGAACTACAATCATGGGTGTAAGTAAAATGATTTTTATTCAAATAACTAGAAAAAAATGCATTGAATTATACTGGTCTGTCTTCTGTTAAGGTCAATGATGCTCCTTTGTACAATTACAACTAAACCTCACAAGTCTATTTAGAATTTTATACAAATGTGAAATTTAGGGACTGATATCTTTCTTACTTTCGCACTACTCACAAACTACTTCATATTCATATTTAAATGAAGAACAAAGTGTATACAGCTATAAGCTTCAACTCTGACTGATCTACACTTTATTTTCTCCCTGTTGTTATAGGCAACAAAGAATTCAGGTGCCAGCAGCATCCCTCTTCGATAGCTTGTTTCAACATCTTTCTTAGACACTCAATACAGTCCTGTGCTGTGAACAGACAGTGTCTTGGACTGCCTCACATTTATAAAGAAACAAATCTCACCTTGGTGCTAGTAATTTGATAAGTCTAGCTAAAAATATGTGCAAGGTGTGCGTACTTCCATCTCTTCCTCACCCTCCTCAGTGTCTCTACTCCAGAAGCAGCAACACCAGACAGCAATGCTTTGTGACCTCACCAGCTTGTCACCAACTTCATCATCCCAGGTTACCTGTCAAAAACTTTCATTCAAGAGTGTGGAAGCATCATGGCTATTTTTGCTGTATTGCCACTGTTGATTCAATGGAACTTCAAGTAAAAAGTCAAAAGCAGCTATACTGCTCATTGGATGTCCATGACACATTGCCATGGGTCCCATAGATTTCCTCGAGGTTATAACAAGGTTATAAAACAAGGAACTTGTTTTAGAACTCAACTGTTTATGTGGAGACATTGATAGAAACCATCTTCTTTCCTTGGAATGGGAAGGAAGTGGCAAGCTCCAACACCTGAAAAAGTAGTGCCTCTGCCTCTGACTTCACTGGTCCTAGATTCTTTCCTTGTCTGAAGGGCTTTCCTTCTTTTTTTTTTTAAATAGGAACATTGCTTGTTTTATGTATTTCTTCTTGTTGACATTTGCTCTCTGAGGCCTAAAACACTCATGAAAAAGGCACCATATAGTTAGCGGGGATCAAATGTAATACCCGTTTAGGTGTAGATACTAATCTTCATATGCCAAAACACACTGTTCAATGTTCAACAACCATGATTAGTCTTCATACCATACCCCTGTTTGACATGATATGTGTATGTTGGGGGTGGGGGTGTATGTATTTCACATTTTCTTTCCTAGATGCATCAACCCTGAATGTTGTTACTGATATGTTGAAACAAAGACTGCCTGAAAGACATCAGATTCCTGAAGCATGACCAAGGAAACATGAGACAGGGTGAGTTAGAAATGCAATGTCCCTGTCACATTCTGGAAGCATACTAAACTATTAATGATAACCAGAATAAAATTAAAAAAAACTGTTACTTAGAAGCAATAATTTGGTAAATAATATAATGCAGGGGGAATTCTCTGCATTCTTTGAAGATGTACTTCCAAACAGAAGCATGCCATGACAACTGCTGTGAGATGTTACGTGCAGCAGTCCTCTCATGTCCTGGAAACACTGTCTCACAACAGTACTCTGCAGTCTCTGGCTCTTAATATTTTCACTTTTTATTCTTTGATGATGCCAGAGCCTTTTTACAAGGGGTTGCTTTAGGTCTGCATGCTCTGCAGTCTCTTCTCCTCATCAGTTGTGAGTCTTTGCAATAATCACTGACTACTGCAAAAAGTACTGTCTCTCATGAGAGTCGAGAGCTTCACTAACTGATGATTATAAAGATAGGCATTTAGAGATTATTTGATACTATGCCCAATTAGCAAAATAATAGGAGTGTGTTTTCTACTTGGGCCTATGACCTGCCCAGTCATGAGTTTGGGATTCACTTAACAATACCAGGCATTAGTTTTTTCTTCTAGAGTAGGCATAAAATCCCATCAAAAAGCAATGGGGGTACTTATGTTAGCAAGTACTCTAAGTCTGCAGAGCATCAGGTTTCCTGTACCTGCTTTCAGGTTCTAATTCAAACATCATCAAACCTGTAGGTCTGTCTCCATGAATCCTTTCCATCCATCCTAGGCAGAAAAGACAATCTGGATTCCAATCAGCAATTTTTCAAAATAAAAACAAACAAAAGCCAAATCTTAAGAGTAATAGGAAACTAAAAGCAGCTACTGCAGGAGAGGGAGAGAGAGAGAGAGAGAGAGAGAGAGAGAGAGAGAGAGAGAGAGAGAGAGAGACTCTCAGGGAGAGGTAGCCCTAGTAACCCTAGGCTAACCTTTGAAAATATGTAGGCAATGATAACTTTGAATTTCTGATCATGCTGCATGTGGCAAAAAGAGTCTTGCCATATGTAAGGGGATAAGGCGGCAGAGATGGGAGGAGTGGGAGTCAGAACATTCTGGGAGTTAGGGCATCATGAGATGGGATACAGGCCAAGGCAGCCTACTCGCTAGTGAGGAAACTTTGTTCTGTTGGGGGTTTATTTGAGTCAGTAGGGAATTAGATACACTTGCTTGGGAAGGTTGGCTATAGGGTGCATCTAAGGAAAGTATTGGCTCTTCTTGCTAAACAGAAAGCTACTTTCCACGGTTTCTAAGGAGTTTAGGTAGCAATCCCTCTTTTTACCCAGAGAGAGTCCAGCCTGAGCTGAACTCAGACTGCCATTTAGGACATTGTCAACATCACTGCCTTTCAGAGGGCCCACTTTGAATGTAATTCTGTATAACCAGATTGCTCAGGTAATAAAGGTGTTTGTACCAAAAGCCTGGTCACCTGAGTTTAATACCTGGAAGCCACATAAAGATGGAAGGAGAGAAGCAGTCCAACAACAATGTCCCCCAGTCTCCAAATACATGTCATGGCACATATGCCCATACATATCTATCCTGCACATATACACACACACTTACAAATAATTAATGAATTAAAATAAATGATCACTAATGTTTCAAAAATTTGGATGACATTTTAGCGCAGTAAGTATAATTGTGTGAAACAATTAGACTCAAAATATAAGCACTATTACTATATATGCATGCAAATGAATTAGTTTCTCAAACTTTGTGTGTTGGCAAGGATCCAAACACATTTTGCTGTGTTACAAGCACTAAACAGCATTTTTGTCAGATAACAGGCAAACCTACTACAGTACCAATTAGAGGATAAATGGAAATACTAGCTGACAGTTAATATGTGATATTTGCAACCATCATAGTTATGTCATTTCACAACATAGAAGTTAATTGCATGCCAGAAAATAGTAAATTACATAAATGTACAAATTGCACAGATCTAGTAAAGTCCTATTAAGCACTCAATAAAACCATTTCAATAAAAACAGGAAGACTGAAGATTTGATGCTTTTCAAAAAGTGACATCTTATGAAGAAAATCTGCTTTCTAAGTATTTTTTCAAAGTAGTACAATTTTTCCATAATCACTTTATTTTTACATAGGAAAGTAGGCTTCTGTGTAGACAGAGTTGACATAAATACTCAAACAGATTTCTTTTAAATTGAAATGTCATTCACTTGGGATTCAAAATTTTGATTTAAATGGAAAGAGTTTCTGGCAAAATAACTCATTTTTAAGCTGAAGTTAGCTAACATTTTCATTTGATTGGCATTGGATGTGTTGACAAAGCTAGACCAACAGTTTCCAGTTGCAAAAAAAAAAAAAGGTTAGGTGATTAGATAACCAGAAAAGCAGATTAAATCTTTCTCTAGATAATTTCCTCAACAGTCACAATTTATGATGCAAACCTAAGTGTCTTTAGTTGTGCCTTGTTAATTCTGCATTTGCAAACACACTTTGATGACTTCCTCCCACTGGACCATTTAAAGACATGGAACACCAAACAAAGGACTTTGTGTCCTTATTCCCAAATCCATTAGTAAGCAAAGCCTGATTAAAGGGCCATATTTACTTCCTTCTTATTGGGCTTCTTGCTCTCCATCACAACCCAGGGAGTACAACATGCTTAATTAGTCAACACTTCTTCATGCCATATCAGAAAGAGTTTCCAAACTCCCTTACATCAGAAGGCAGAAAACCAAAAGCAAGTAAGTTTCGTTAACTCAGAATAATGGAATTTTGTTTTTCTAGTCAGAGAAAATCCTGGCATTATAGAGTCTTCAGTGCTATTTATTTAAAGTATTTATAAAATCAACTTCTAGATTCTGACATTCCAATGGTGTGTTTATACCAAAGAAAATTGGCATGAGTCTCAGAGTGTGCAGATCCTGTTGTTGTTGTTGTTGTTGTTGCTGGTTGTTTCTTTTTGTTGTTGCTTTGTTTTGCTTTGGGGTTTTTTGCATTTTAGTTGTTTCATTTGTTTAGGAATTTTTTTAAAGTTGCATTTTTGAGAACTTCATACATGATCATTGCATGTACATCACTCCCACCCTTCCATTCTCCCAGCAGCTTCTCATTTACCCAGATTAATGATCTGTTCTTCAATTACCATTGTTTTACACACACACACACACACACACACACACACACACACACACACACACGTGTGCACGTGTATAAAGCACACACATACAATATATACACAATTTGCTGAGTCCATTTGAAGTTGCTCATATGTACATGTGTCCAGGGTGACAACTTGGAATTGGACAACCTATATTGAGAGTCACCCCTAGAGAAAACTGATTTACCCTCTCTCAGAAGCCATTTACCAACTATATCTCTTCATCTCGGGGTGGGTTCATGTGGAATCTCCCTGGTCGACATTGGCATGTCAGCTGATGTTGCCATCATGTTGGTTTTGTTTGGAAAACCATATTGTTGAGAAGAGTTCATAGATGTAGATACAGTGTTTATTTGTTTGGATTGGAGTTTCAGAGATATATCTCATGTAGCCCGGTTTGGCTTAGAACTTGCTATATAGCTAAGGATGACCTTGAACTCTAGTCAGAGTCAACACTCCAACCCCTGTAAGTCCTTATTTTTATTAAGTCTCTGCACTCTTCTCCATAGTGACTCCCTTAATTTACATTTCACCCAACAGTATAAGAGATCCTTTATCTCCACACCTCTTCCAGAATTCTGTTTGGTTTATTTGCTTATTTGGTTTATTTGCAATTTGTTCTAGTGGGAGAGACTAAATCTCACTGTGTTCTGATTTCCACTCCCAAGACAGCTGATAGTATGCATCATCTTTCATATTTATTTGTCATTTGTATTCCTTCTTTTGACATTTTTCAACTGGAGTTTTGCAAACTTTTAATGAATTGTTTTCATTAATGTTTAGTTTTATGCATTCTTCATCTATTCTCAATATTTACTCTATGTCAGGTAAAAAGTTGGAAAACATTTTCTCATATTTTGTAAATTTCTCCTTAATTTTGTTGATGTTTTTCTTTTGCTGTATAGATGCCTTTTGATTTGGGGTAATCACATAACCAACTCTTCCTTCTGTTTCCTGTACTTGTGGCATACTATAGAGAAAACCATTGTCCCAGATAGTGTCCTGAGGTGTTTCTTCCTGTGTTCTTCCAGCAGTTACAGTTTCTAGTCTTACCTTTATGTTTTTGATCTATTTTGCATTAGTTTTTTTGGGGGGGAATGGAAGGGAAAGTTGTTTTCAACACATGGAAAACATATGTCCCAATATCATTTATTGAAGAGATACAGTTTGTCTGCTGTCTTCTTCTCATAGTGTTGCTGAGAGTCATTTAGATGCAGAAATGCAGGCTTTTTCCTCTCCTCTGTTTCACTTGTCCCATGCCAGCTTTTGTGCTAGTGCCACGCTCTTCTGGTTCTGTGACTCTGCCACGTGTATTAAACTCGGGGATTGTGATGCTACAGGGATTGATCTTTTTGCTCAACATCACTTTGGCTTTTTCAGGTTTTTCATGCTTGCATTTGCAGTTTGGGCATGTGCTTTATTTCTATCAAGAACGACTTTGTAATTTTGTTCAGGACTGTATTCAATCCATAGATCATGTTGAGAACTGTAGACACTGACAGGACTCTATGGCTTCAGAAACAGTTTCTTTACACAGACGAAATCAGGCTGCTTTGACTAAATTTCCCATGTAATGATTTTATATCTACAAAAATACAAAAAAATAATTCTCCATATCACCAACCATGTTGATTATGGAATTTTACTCTGGTGGGATTACAAATTGCCAAGATGAAAGTGAGCTTTACAGCAAAAATTGTAACGGAATCAGGTTTACTATTTCTATGGTGATATTGTCTCATGAAATTCCCCTCTTCAATATCTGTCCTCAGTTAATTTCCAGAAAAGAAGGGAGAAAGAACATCAGGGAAGACCTGCAGTTCAAATGGTAAATTGCCATTTTTACCCTGCACTTTTCATTATTATTCAATATATATTTAGGAATCTAACATAGTCACTAAAAGTTTATGTCAATGCTGAATGCTCTTGTAAAACATGAAATTGTTTGGAGAATCTGTCTCTGTTGTTTTTCTAGGAAAAACATTACTTGTTTATATATCTTTAGTGGCAATGGGTTTAGAAACCTCATTTTCTTACTTGAGTTTTCTGCATCATTGTTTATAGCAAGCTGGGACAAAGGAAGTCCAACTTCATTCCCACCCCTAATCACTTGCTGCTGTGTGTCTGTGTGGATGTACCCACACTGTGCATGTTCATGGAACAAACTCTGTTGTGCACTTCATATTTATTAGAAAGGTGTGATCACCAACCTCAAGCTTTTTCCTATATTTAATAAAATTATATTTTTAGTGATTAATGAAATGATAACTTTGAATTCCTAGGAAGACTTTAACATTGATCATACATTCAATAAATGTCAGCTATTATCATTACTGTTACCATCTTAACATAGTAATTATTTTACAACATATATGCAGTAAAAAGTTACTGAACACCAGACATTAAGATAGGTATTGGATGAACCAAACCGGCATATGGATTTTCTTCAGAGTTTGAATTTATTAGTGGTTTTTGCTCAGCTCTAAAGCTTAAATTTAATCCACCTCTGTAAATTACAGATATCAATCCCCTATGATATTTCTAAGTAAATAAGATGATAGCAAAATATTTCTCATAGGCACTGCCATTTAAGAAGTGGTTACATGCTGTGACTTGAATTGTGAGCATCCCACAGATTCATATTTTAAGTACTTACTCTGCCATGTTTAGGAGATATTTGAAGGCAATAAAACATCTAGTATGTGGGGCCTGGCTAGTAGGTGTGGGTCACTAGGGTGTTTATTACTGGTTCTATCTACCCCTTCTTCTGTTCCTGTATGCTCTGCTTCCTGAACTACAGGGCTATCCACCCCGCCTTTCTCACTGTGATGTACTGGTCTTCCACTGAAACCTTGAGCCTAAATCAACCTTTCCTTCAATAAGTTGTTCTTGCTGGATATTTCACCATGGATTCAGGAAAATAGCTAGGATTATATTACATTTTGCAGCAGTATATGTATGGTTAAAATGTTATAAGATATGGTAAAATATTATAATAAATGATTACTTTAAAGAATAGTATAAATGTACTAATTCTAATAAATATACAGCAAAGGGTTTATTGTTGTTAGTATTTATAGATTTATGTATTGTATTATGTATTCTTTCTGATAAATGATGTGGAAATTACGGCTATGTCCAGATATAAACTTAATATTTTTCTTTAATTTCTCATTCTTTCCTTTACTTAAACATGCATTCAGTTACAAGTCATCCTTTGTGAGCATCCTAATACTATTTCTTTCCTTTCTTTATTTTCTATAACTCATTGATAGAAGCTCAGGTTCAGCACTCATTCTTAGAATTGATTTGAGTAAAAATTATTTCCAAGACTGCAATTTCATTTTCCATATACTTTTCTGGAAAATTAGTAGATAACACCTTGCTATTCTATGCACTCAACTCCAGCCTAGTTGTCATCCACATGAGCTTTTATGGAGAAGGATTTAGACATCTCCATTAATGACTCTTCTCTCCTGTTATGGCAATCTTTGCTTTCTACCCAACCAAACTTCCCTTCCCTTCAGACACTGATCCATCTATTCATCAGACCAGAATCTAAACTCTAGTGCTGACAAGCTAACTATGAATTGATTAAGCATGTGTTTCTGTACTATAGCACATATTACTTCATATTCAGCTTTTACAAATTATTGTATTATTATTTAGCATATAATGCATTTTTAAAATCCACATGTATAGTGAAATTTTCTTAAGAAAGATTTACCTTTAAAGCCCACATGTATAGTGAAATTTTCTTAAGAAAGTTTTACCTTTAAAACCCACATGTATATTTAAATTTTCTTAAGAACGATTTACTTTTAAAACACAGAATGAAAATTCAGAAATAACTTTTTTTTATTCACTAGCATATTGAGTTTAAATATTCTGATAGACATTCATAGCTGTACTATTTTTTATATATCCTAACCATTTACACACAATTTGTGGTGTGTAAGTCACTTATACATTGATTGTATTAATTTCATTAATGTTATTTAATTACAAAATGATTTTATGCTTTTACACTGCAGTTTTTGAAAGTTGTGAAATGCATCAGTATGTCTGACTGACACTAGCCTTGAAACCCTAAAAAATACAAATTCTGATTCAAACTTGGTAGGACAGTTATGTTAAAATAGAGCACAAAAATAAGAGTTTACAAAGAAATATTTTCACTGTATCTGTCCTTGGGGGAAATCAATTACATGCCTTTTCAAAGCTGCTCCATTTGTCCACCAAATCTGTGTGAACAAGTGAAATATGATCAGCAGTTTTTTATTGCTAGATGTGAGAAGTTAGCTGTCACAAAAATGCTGCCATGATCTTATGCATTAGTATACTACCACCAGAAGAGATTATGTTGCCACGATATCATTTATTTAAAACCTAGGGCCTATTTCCAGCCCAGAATTTCATATTTAGATATTCTGAAATGAGTCCTCTAACTCATATTTTATCCACTTCCTGCATTTCAACAATTGACACCAATGAGCAATTTGGATTATTCTTGGTCATTTTTTTAAGTAATTACAAGTAATACAATTATAGTACTTTTTATTTTATGGCTTTTTAAATCTGCTCTTAAAGTTCACATGTAAAATGTCTCATAAATTTAATGTTCTTTATCATAGTATTTGACATTAAAACTACCTACAATAAATGTAGCCATCCAACCCAATTAAGCAAAATGCATGCTATAGAAGAACAAATAAGGTTTGAAATTCAGCTACAGTTGTGAGAATCCCTATGATTTTATTTGGTATCTTTTCTTTTATACAAAATAAAATACAAGTAATAAACTTTGATTTATTACATAGCTACATGTTACACAAATAATAAAAAATACATGTAAGATATGTGACTTTGTAATACAAACACATATGTAATCACATCATTATCAAGCCTCCCATGCCAAGAATAGGTTAAATATTTTCCATTGCTGGCCAAAGTGGTTCCAACAAGTCCCTAAATGTCCCAGGCTATTGCTGAAGATATTGGCTGCTCTTTAAAACCTGATGTTAAGGCCATATTGCCAAAGACAATATTTACTCATGTCATCAAATATAAAGAAGTTAAATTGGTACCCAGCTAGAAGTTTCACTCCTACTGACTAGCGATTGTGGTGCTGGCAGGTAATCTGCATATTATGAGAGGAAAAAAGTAATCATTAATATCACCCAGCTTTAAACCCTAAGACTTACAACAGTGACCTGCCTGCAAGACATACTGGTTCAATGGTGGTGTAAATGTTATAGGAGTAACAATCACTTTCTGCTTGGATTTATGTTTCATTCCATTGATGAAATCCATGGCTGGGCACTGTTAAAGTGACCTAGAACCTGATATTAGATAATTCTTGGGCCTAGAGGAAAATCTAATATTATTTTTCAACCAAGTAACACATCAATAAAATGAATACTAACGATGTTATGTGTACCCCTCAATCAGTGAGTCACTCAACCCTCATGATGCTTCTTCTTGCAGTACATGGAAATTAACACAGGGATTCATAGATGGACAATATTTAGGAAATGAGAGTTTTTAGAGCTGTTATTACAAATGGGATCTCTTCATCAATCCCTTCTCCTCAAGGCTTAGAGATCTATACAGAAATTAGAAAGATTTTAAGAATCAGAGGTGACAGATGACCCCAAGCAAACATGTTTTCTGGATACAACAGGACTGATACACATGTGAACTCACAAAAATTGTAGAGCTGCTCATAAGGCCTGCACATGTTCAAGCCAAACAGGGTTTCAACACTAAAAGGAGGAAGTAGACATGGGCTCCCATCCATAACAAAGAAACTATTTGTAACTGATACCTGCTAACAAAGGGAAATCTGTTTTGCCTGATGGAGTGTCACTGGATAAATCAGCCATACTCAGCATAGGCCTCATGCTCAGGAGTATTTGGACATTCTATCAGAACATGGTCAAAGAATGGAGGCATGTTAGATTTCTAAGTGCTTATGAGAAAACTCCAAGAAAACAAGAGTTTTGTGAGCTGAATTTCTTAAAAAAACTGGAATAGTTCTTGGATTGTGCTTTCATGTCTATCCCAGGTATAGCAAACAGAAAGTGAGTTTACTTCAGATTAATTATAACTGGCTATTATTATTTGTTTATATGCCTCTATGGAAAAACATGGTTTTTGCTGGGTGTGGCTTGTCCACCATGTGCAGCTTGCATTTCATAATTAATATTTTACTCTTGTGACTTTCTTAATCCTCAGAATATAAATGGTTCAATGCTCGGAAAAAAAGTTGACTATTGCATGAAAGACTCATTTATCATGAGACTCATCTATCTGCCTCATTTACAAGCTCCATTCTCCCAGGTTCCAGTGCCTCTAGAACTCTGGTGAACAGAATTCCATGTTTATTGTGGGGTTAGGGGGGAGTTGTTTTATTTTGTTTGTTTCTAGTATTTTTTGTCATATTGTTTTTCTTTAGAGAGACAGAGAGAGGGAGAGAAAGACAGAGACAGAGACAGAGACAGAGAGAATAAAGTTTGGTGGGTAGGGAGTTAAGAATGATCCACAAGGAGTTGGAGGAGGGGAAAGAATCAAAATACAGTCTTGGGAAAACATTTTTTTTTAAAGAAAGAGAAATAGAGAAGTACTTTAGTATTTCAAATCAGGTGACTAGGCCCTAAAACCATTGTTCTTTATCTGTCATTCAGAAAGTATGCAGGTAAATGATGGATTTGTCTGCTTTCTTTTAAAATCAAATGAGAATTTAGAGCAGTAAAAGGAATGCAAAGTGAGACTGACACATGACATAAAACTTTTTTTTTTGTTTTGTTTTTGTTTTTCGAGACAGGGTTTCTCTGTGTAGCTTTGTGCCTTTCCTGGAACTCACTTGGTAGCCCAGGCTGGCCTCGAACTCACAGAGATCCACCTGCCTCTGCCTCCCGAGTGCTGGGATTAAAGGCGTGTGCCACCACCGCCCGGTCTGTATATTCTTTATTGACATAAGGAAGTAACAGTATTCTTAGTCACAAAGGCAGCTAATTTTAGACTTCAGAACAAATTCAAAATAGACTAAGCTACCCCTGCAGAGAAAACACAAAGACAAGATCCCAGTATTGATAAATCAAGGTCATGCTTGAAGCAACTTTAGTAGACATAACCCCCTGTAATAAGTGACTTTTTGCACATAATCCCAGCCTCAGTTTACATTATAGGCTCTAGGCTCAGCCAACTGTTTACTTTCTGTATGGGAACCCTCACCAACTTAGGCTACATGCACAACCAAGTGTTGCTCACTGATCAGTCAGTATGGCTTTCCTAGCCTGAGAGAAACTGTGTGACTTATCATGTGTTATGAGAATGGGTCAGATCCTAAAACTGTAACATATGTCTGTCCAGAGTTTGGATATGAAGGGTAAGAGAAGAAGAAGTGAGTGTGTGTGAATGAGAGTGTGTGGGTATGTGCTGAGTGAGGAATGCAGCTGAATGGGCAGAGAGAAAAGTGGAAAGCTGTAAATAGAACTGCTGTGAAAAGAGCTATGCAGAGGGTAAGAATGAATGTGTGTGAGAATGTGCTGAGGAAGGGACATGTAGGAACTACACAAAGAGCAGTGAGTAGTGAGTATTTGTATGTGTACTTGAATGTGTGCTGAGTGAGGGATGTAGCAGAATGAGCAGAGAGAAAAGAGTAAGAGATAAAAGAAGCAGAGTGAGAGTAAGGTGTGAGAGTGAGTGAAGGAGAGAATGAGTGAGCAAAGAGTGAATAAATAGTGTAATAATATGTGAAGGGATGTAACAGAGTAGAGAGAAATGTGTAGATGGAACTATGCAAAAGAGGTATGTGGCTGTGTGGAGAATTTATGGAGAATGTAACAGTATGAAATGTAACTTGGCTGTGTTGAGAACGAAATAATGTGGAATGTATTTATGTGGAAACAGAGATTTTCAGAGAAAGAGATTTTCTAGATGAAGTAAAACAGCAAGTTACCATCAGAAAGCATGTGCATTTCCTTATTTTTCTCCTCAGATAGAAAAAGTCTAGCCCTTAGATAGATAAGAATTTTTCCTAAGCCCTTGCCACCTTCATTGATTTTTTTTTTTTTGCATACCCTGTTGGCAGCTGGAGGCTGGCTCCACAAGCTACAGATAGAGTCAATAGTGCACACGAAATGCACTAAACTTCAAGAGGTGGGTCAAAAAAAAATCTATCAGCAAAGCTCCATTCTTCCAAATCTGAATGTATAACATTATTTTCTAGTAAATTAGGAATTTTCTAATAATAGTATATACTTGCCAAATATTTTTCAAGTATGTGATATCTTGGAAGGGGATAGGAGGAATTGTATTTGTAGACAAATCCAACATCATGGTTTTAGGGATTTGAAAATGGAGCCTTTCTCTATTTCTATGCTAATGGCATGGATTTCCAAAATAAGCATAATTTAGATTGTTCTTGCTAGTTGTGTTATCTGTAGGGCATGTGGGCCTGTATAATCTCATAGGTTCTCATATTTCTCTTATGCCAAGCATATATATATATATTCCAACTCCAGGCAAATTTGTGAAACAGGACAAGTATGTCTGGGAAGTTTCATTCTTCTTAGTTTTTATCACTTTCATAAAACCTGTACATTATTTGTAATGCGTCACTCTTTCATCAGTTAGTCAATCACTGAAATGCTGCAGAGTTATGGAGTGCTTTTGCCTAATAGGAAAATGTCCATTACTATTAACTGTTAGAGAGAACAGTTTCCACACCATCATTTGAGAAGCTTTCCTTGCAGTGCAATTCTTACTTAAGGGATTTTATTTGGGGTTTTAAAATCATCAAATGTCTTCTCAAATTAAGAGAAAAAGATGAAAAGTATATAAGTTGATGGAACTCAAAGCAGTTGCCCATTGAAATCCTGAATATGTATCTATGGTATGGGGTACATATTTTAATTTTCCAAACTCTGAAAAATGAAACACAGACATTTGCCCAATTGCATTTCTTTGAGAACCATTTGGGTTACTTCCTGCAGGTAGTAGAGTTTGTTTATAAAAACAAAAAGTAGGACATTTCATTATAATTTCCTCAGCTTGTTGCCATGTGATGGAAAAAATCTTTTTTCAAACTGTTTCTATTAACATAGTGTTTCTTATAAAATTCTGATTCTTCTATCACATTTCTTACAAATAGCTGATCAATTTCATCATTACTTTGTGCTGGAGGTTCTCATAGACCCACATGGGATCTGATATGTGCTAAATACAAAAGATGATTTTTTATTTCTGATTATTTCTTGTAATAGAATGAAGAGAAAATTTAATTCTGAATCATCTGGAATAAGTTCAAGCAATTTCAATATGTGAAACAACTCTTCATATTCAATAACTATATTAGAGGGTTCAGGGAAATCTAATAATACCATGTGAATAGCATATAATTTTGACTTTTGAGCAGAATCATAAATGCTTTGAGCCATTTTACTTAAATTTCCTGACATAAAACCTGAATTTCCTGATTTGTTTACATCAGTGTAGAAAGCAGGGGCTCCGGAAAGTGGTGTTCCCATACAAAGTGAGGAAGAATCCAATTAACTTTCTTTATAAACTTATAAACTGAAGTCTCTTGCTTTTAGAATATTTGTTGCAAATTTCTGCCAAAGAATTATTGCAAGCTATTTACCAATGTTCATTTTCTGTCCATAATGAGGAAATTTCAGTATTAGTAAAATGTGTCAAAATTTCCACTGGGCCTATTCCTGCTAATTGGCAAAATGTTAATTTTACTTTCAGGATCAATTCAGAAACCTTTTCTACAAAGGTCTTTAATATTTTTACTCTGTGTGTGGTAAAAAAATCAAATCCATTCTAAGATACTATCTTCTCTCAGCATTAGAATTCCAGTAGGAGAATGTGTAGAATGTAAAATAACCAGAATACAATCAGGCTGTGGATCAAAATGATCCATTGTGCATTCTATAATTTCTTTTCTACCAGAGCCAATTCTCTCTCTGCCATAGCTAATAATTTTCTTGGACTATTTAAGTCCATCCATATCACTTTATAATGTTTGAAATAAATTACTTAGATCTTGAGTTGCCAATCCAATTATGGGCTATGGATAGTTAATATCTCCCAGCAATTTTTGAAAATCATAAGAGTTTGTAATTAATCTCTTCTGATTTGTACTTACTGTGGTGGAATTTTTGTACACTTACTTGTATCCTAGGTAATTAATAAAATCTCTTCTTTGTATTTTTTCAGGAGCAATTTGTAATCCCCAACAAGACAAAATTTTTTGTACTTCTTCAAACATTTTCCCTAAGGCATCTCCAGCTGAATCAGCTAGTAAGATATCAACCATACAATGATAAATTATAGATTGAGAAAACTGGTTATGAATTATTTCCAGTGGCTGTTTTACAAAATATTGACACAAGGTAAGGCTGTTTAATAAATATTTCTTATAGAAGAACTTTCCACTGATATCTTTTGACAGGCTAGGGACTAATATAAGTAGGCCCAGTGAGGGTAATTTTTCTCTATCTTGTTCTTGCAAAGATATAGTAATAAAGCAAACTTTTAAATCAATCATTCTAATAGACTATCCTTTAGTAATAGAGAAGACAAGGGAATTCCAGGCTGTAAAGAGCTCATTGGCTGAATTACCTTATTAATAGCTCTTAGATCTGTTAACATTCTCCATTTTCCAGATTTATTTTTAATAACAAATATAGGAGAATTCCAAAGAATTGTTGATTCTTCAATATGTTGAGCATTTAGCTGCTCCTCTACCAGGTGTTCTAATGCCTATAATTTTTCTGATCACTCCTCCTATCCAAGTATCATCATAAGCAAGAGATCCAATATCAGCAATATTTCTAGTCCATTCATCTATGGGTGCTGAGGGCAGCTGTAGCTGCTCAAGCATAGGTATGAGCTGAGAGTGTGTGGCAGCTGCAAGAACAACAGAAGGCTGGGTGGGTGGTGAGGTAGCTAACCTAGTGTCAGCAACCTGAGGAAGAGTTCCAGAAGAAGCCCACAAGCCACAGGGAAAAGGAGCCAAGGAGTCAGTCATCTGAAAAGTAGACACAGAGGAAATTGCTGAAGAAGATCTGTGACAGGCTGGAAGTGAGAGCACAGAGCTGCCTAAAGGCAGAGTTGGCTGGTGGTAGATGACAAACTCCAGTGGCATTTGGAGCCCACGCACCTGTGGAGTTTGGGGTCTGTGGATTTGGGGTGGCAACTGGAGGTTGTTGTAGAGATGCTGCAACAGGAAAATCCCAGACTCACTCAGAGGGCTTGGGGCAAGGGGGTGGAAAATCCAATGAACTCTGGCTGCTGCAGCTGTGGTGCCTGGAGGAGCTGCAAAGCCAGGGATGAGTGGCTATCTTATGCTTTCATGCCCTGAGTTGGATGCCAGGGGATGCGTTTATCTAATTATTCTTTATCAATAAAAAAATCTAGAACCAGATATTATGGTAAGAACCTGAATGATCAGAAAAGTGGAGAAACCACTAGTCACTTTCTCTCTCTTCTGTTCCTCAATCCAAAGGGGCTGAGATTCTCTGTAAGCCCCGCCTTACTACTTCCTCAGTCCTCCAAAACCTCTATGGTTAATTTTGGTCATCTAGTGGCTCAAACTCAAAATAAACTTTATTGTCAGAATGCAGTCAAAATATCATAGAACAAACCTGTTTTGCATTGTGGTATATATCAAAGTGATTATGATTTAGCAGCTATATCTATCTATGCACCAAGGGACAATAAAAAAGATTCTTTAAATATTTTCTAAGGATAATCTACAGTCACATTAATTTAATCAATTAAAATCTGACCACATTGAGACATTCCATGTGAAGTTTGGTAAAATGAAATTGTAAGAATGAGCCTTGATATTCTATATGTGCTCAGAATCTGTTATAAGAATTTGTTTCAATTTGATACCTATTTTTAAATATGTCATAAACATTTACTATATGCACTTAAGTTTTATGATAAATCCTATGCAATATTGGAGCAGCACAATTCAGAAATAAATAAATGGATAAAAAAAACAAGCAGTAGCAAAGAGAAATTAAAAATAGAAAAAATAAAAATAAAATAAAACCATAATTATATTTATGAAGCTTATCTCTGAATTTTGCTTTTGTTCTTATGAATAAAGAATAGTTCTTATTGGTAAAGAATAGTAATGAACTTCTCTTTGAATGCATCAGTCAATAATTAAAATCAACCAAAAAACTTCTGAGGTGGTTGTAACATTACAGATTCAGCCCCCTTATTTATGTATTTGTAATGCTATTTTTAAAATTGGATTATCCTCATTGTATGTCAGCTACAAATAAAATAATCAGAGGAATATTTTATGTACACATTCTAATTCTAACACAAATGAAAGTATTTTATTTTTTAAACTATATTGAGGTTTCTTATTTATTCAGTTGAACAAAGATCTAATAAGTGCCAAAGAACTGTGATGCTCAGACTCATGAAGATGTCCAGGTGTCCAGGTGACTCACTTGTTCAAAGCTTATTTATTGGCAATTTTTCTATATTCATGTTTGAGTTGTTCATCTTTTTATTTGTTTATTTAATATAATTTTTATTTAAAAAATTTTCTTTCCTTTTTACATACCAACCCCTGTTCCCCCTCCCTCCTCTTCTTCTCTTCCCCACCACCACCTACTGCCATCCCACCCCAACCCCTCCTCATAGAGGGTAAGGCCTCCCTTGGGTAGTCAACACAGGCTGTCATACCATGATGGGGCCAGACCTAGCTGCCCCCACCCCC
>CABHPQ010171446.1:0-17376 GCA_902168405.1 Peromyscus aztecus | reverse complement strand
TTTTTGGTTTTTCGAGACAGGGTTTCTCTGTGTAGCTTTGCGCCTCTCCTGGAGCTCACTTGGTAGCCCAGGCTGGCCTCGAACTCACAGAGATCCGCCTGGCTCTGCCTCCCGAGTGCTGGGATTAAAGGCGTGCGCCACCAACGCCCGGCCATTAAAGGCTAGGCTCACAACCAAAAAACCAGTTTCTGTACCCGGGATAAGTCCTAGTCCCATTGCCATGGGACCCACAAGCACATGAAGCCATTCACCCACATTCAGAGGGCCTAGTGTGGTCTCATTCAGGCTCCCCAGCTGTTAGTCCAGAGTCCATGAGCTCCTATTAGCTTGGGTAAACTATTTCTGTGGTTTTTCCCATCATAATTCTGACTCCCCTTGCTCTTACAATCCTTCCTCCCTCTCTTCAACTGTACTCCAGGATCTTGGCCAAATGTTTGGTTATGGGTCTCTGTATCTGCTTCCATCAGACACTGGATATAGGTTCTATGATGACAATTAGGGTAGACACCAATCTGAATGCAGGGGAAGGCTAGTTCAAGCACCCTCTCCACCATTGCTATGAGTCTTAGCTGGGGACAATCTTGTGAGTTCCTGGGGTTTTCCCTAGCTGCAGCTTCCTCCCCATCCCGTTAATGCTGCACTCTGTCAAGATACCTTTTCATTGCTCTCCCTCCCTGTCTCTCCCCATGTTCCCACCTCTCATCCCTTCCCCTCTCAATTTACCCAGGAGATCTTAACCCTTTCCCCTTCCTGGGGTGTTCCATGTGAGTTGTTCATTTTTAAATCCGTGTAACAAACACTGCTTAAGATTAATCTGAACAATTCTTCTGAGACACAAGGCAGTGTTAACAACAATATCCAACATCAATAACTGTATGAAGGAATCTAGAGTGAAACAAGGGTGCAGAGGATAGAGTGCAAGGATGTTCTAAGAAACCCAGTGCAGTGGTGACAAATATCAAATCCAAAAGATGGTCACAAAGCTTTCTATAAAACCACACTCCTGCGGCTGCTATTTACCCACAGCTGGAAACTGCTTTGGAAATCGAGAAACTTGCCTGTGTTGGATGATGTGATGTTCTGAAAAGATAGTAAATGTCCTATAAGATGTAATTATAAAAGTTCAAAAATAATCTTTGTTTATATGTAGTCGATGCAAGCATATTTCCCTGGAAATGAAGCTTTCTCTTATCTAGGCTAGCAGGCGGTAGCTGATGCTGCCTCTAGAATTCAGCTTTCTTCTAGTTTGAGAAGTGAAAACATAGGAGGGCAGAATTTAACTGTTACCCTGGCCTTCTTTGTCTCCTGCCTCAACAGTTTAAGGGGAAATTCTGAGTGGTGCTTTAAATACTTTGCTGTTGCAACAACTTGAAGCCAAGATGTACAATTTTCACATTTTACTTGCATAAAAGAGGTTTTTGGGTTTCTCTTTTTAGTAAACTTGATCAAAGCAACATTAACCCAAATCATTTATGATAATAAGCAATGAGTCTTGATTCAATATTATTTTCTGTAACCCTTGAAATTATGAAAAATATAGATGGTCATTGGTCAAAAGAAGTTCAACATACCAAAAATTAATAAAAATAAGAAATTTTAAATTCTTTATAAGTATGAGAAACTATAAAGTAAGCATCATTTGATAAATATTCAAGTAAGCATTTAATCAGCTTTTAACACAGTAAAATAATTATAACTTTCAAACAAATGTGAAATGAGTAAGTATCATAAGATTTTTCAAAACTACTAATTAACAATAGAATGAATAAGATGTAAATGCTGAAGCAACGACTTCTGCTTACAATGCTAAGAAATAAATCCCATCCAATTCAAGGCACTTTAATCCATATGGGTATCCCTAATGTTACCCATGGCATAATATTTTCTGCATTGCAAACTTTAATGTAATACAAAACAATGAACTCACTTCTGATGCTTACTTATTGACTATAAAGTTTCATCTATGGAAGAATAGTAAAGCCTAGAGATCTGCATACTATCAGGCCCATATTATAATATTTTATTATGTAAATAAAATTGCCTTGAAAGTCATCCCAAACTAAGTGCTCTTACCACAATGAAAAAACCAAAACAAAAAGAAAGTCAAGAATGCCAATCACAAAATTCAAATAATACCTAAGCGCTATTGTTTTCTCAACTAAAATTCTAAATTAACAGTGTACACAATACAGTGTGATTGTATATCCCCATCACTCTCTCGTATCCTAAATTCCACTCCTACTGGCCCCTTCTTCTGCTCCAGTAGCACGACCCCTGCTTCCTTGTAACTTCGTGCAGATCTTTTCTGGATGGTCCCAACAACCATGTGATCTTCATGGTTGTTCATATGGCATATTCAGAATCAATCCAGTTGTGCTCCTGCCTCCAAGTTTAAAGACTATTTTTTTTTTGATGCTAAGAAGTGTCTACCTAAAATGCACTTTGGTGAGGCATGGTTTTACTGGCATGTAAGCGTGCACGTTCTACAGTCTAGTCAGAAGATTTGGTACACATTCTGAGTCAAGACTCACAACAGAGATCAAAGTGTGGAAACTCCACAGGAAGACAAAGCCAGCCTTTTATTTTTCCTGCAAGACTGTTTAAATGTTCAATTTAGAAACAGTAGCAGCTGAGGGGTCTGAAATGAAGAGACTATTTTTAAAACTTTAAATTTTTTTCTCCATAATTCCTGGAAACAGCAAGAATAGCTGCCGCTACTGTCCTTGCGGTTGTTTTGTTTGGTTTCCTTTGATGAACTATTCATGCCATGGGGCAGGGACTGCTTATGTAGCCTACTACAAATTTAACATTGGAGTTGTGTTCAATACTCCCTTTGCCAACTGAGGAGTTATGTCAATGGAGAATATAGATATATTGAGTGAGAATAAAAAAGGATTACTTAACATGATTTTAGGGTATTTTATCATACTTTTTATTAATTCTTTGAGAATTTCATACAATATAATTTTTGTTGGTTTTTTCAAGACAGGTTTTCTCTGTGACAATGTATTTTGATCATATTCAGCCACACTCCTCGTCCCAGATCTGCCCTCATCTTTCAACCCACCTAACTTCCAGTTCTCTGCCCTGTTAAAATGTATCAAAGCATAATATATCATTTCTCCTTTCCCTCTCCTCCCTCCTGCCTCTTCTGAATCTGAAGTCCCTCCACGAGCACAGCCTCCTTAACCACTGTTGTTACATAAACGTAAATGAATCATCATTTAAATAGGACTTGCAGCATCCACTCAGTGCGGATGTGTGTGTACATGTTTCTAGGGCTAATCATTCAGCACTGTGTAAGGCATAGGAGGAGTGGGGCCAATGAGATTCCCCCATCTACATTAGATTGTCAACTGTTGCTGTAATTGTTCCAGTTGTGATTAAGCAGCTGTGCTGCTAAGCTTTCTCCTTTTGGTAAAGTTTAAAACTGCTTAATGTATACTTTCATATCTGAATGAATTCCCAGGACTTGAGAGTAACAGTGCAGTGTTAGCACGTCTGCTTCTTTAGAACAGAAAACTGAAGGAGGTCACCTAGTCCAGGCGGTTCCCCAGGATTCGATGGTTGGTCCATTTCAGAGTTTCTATAGGTTTCTGACAAACTATGCAATGTTGCAAATGGAGATCTTGAGGTTGGATGGATAATTAGAATTAAAAATAACATTTCTATGACACTGAATGATTGCTTCCACTGTGACACATTGATTAAGCACCAACTGTGGTATAGTAGTGGTGCAGGCAGAGAGCACTTCTCACTTTATAAAACTTGGAGTCTGTTTGGCAACTATTCTACTGTATCTGAACAGGAACTGCTGAAATATGCAATAACAGAAGATACTTAATCAGTGTTTAACCAGTAAGTCCTAAAACTCAGGGACTATGCTTGTTGCCCTTCTAAGATGAATCTCTAAATCAGTGATTATGTGGGTTACCAGAATGACCCAACACGATTCGAACTACTATTGCCTGATTTTACTTAAATCTTACACTTAGCTACCTGGCATTTGACCCATTTACTTAAAGATTGCTGACAAAATTTTATATATAATTTTGATTGTGGTTGTTTACTTTACCTCAATGTCACAAATATCGACATCTTCCTGTTCATTCAAAGGAAATTATCCTGCATCAGGGCTTCAGCTGAGACACCTGGTCAATAAACATCCTTTTCTCCTCATTCTGGTATATCAAAAAGTATTTCTTTTTATTTGATAAGAAGATAAATCATTGAGTCCAGTTTGTGTTACCCAACTATTCTTGCATGTGCAGCTTGTCCTGGAATGTGATCAATCTACCAGGAGTAAAAACATTAAGGAAAACAAACTGGCAACTTCTATGAAATGCCAGAAGACAGCCTACGAAGGACCCAGAACAAGAAATCAGTGAAGACTGGTTTATTCATTTCTCCTTATCTCTCCCTTTTCCAACTTTGAATTGTTGAAAAAAAAGTAAAAAAATAGTTTGTTATGAAATTCTAACAAAGTAATTTAAAGTTGAAACTACTTCCATTGAATAGCACCAGTCATGGGACTCAATTGTCACGATCTAAACCATTAATTCTGTAACTGTTGGAAACTTTCCCTTGCCCCTGGGTTCCCCAAATCCCAAGGGACTGGAGCTCATATACTTTCTGTAGCTGAAGTTTTCTTGGTCCTGCCTGGCCCACGGTCAGGACAAATCTCTCTCACCCACCAGTCCCGCAGCCAAGTAAACACAGAGATGCTTATATTATTTATAAACTGTATGGCCATGGCAGGCTTCTTGCTATCTAGTTCTTATATCTTAAATTAACCCATTTCTATAAATCTATACCTCGCCATGTGGCTCATGGCTTACTGGTATTTTACAGCCTTCCTGTGCCTGGTGTGACTACCAGAACCTCACTCCAGTTAATAGATCAGTTGCTAGGGATAGAGGAACAAGTGGAAATCACCAACAGAGATAATATGTCACTGACAGGCAGGAAAATATGCAAAAATGGTCCAGCATAGATTCTATAGAGTCAAAACCATTTTTAGCACTTTTATGTTACGTCTAGTTTTTGTAGTCCTGTAATATTGACAATTCCAGTATTGTGTACTTCTTTTAAAAACATATGAAACTCTACATTGGAAAACTGCCCCTAAGATTGTTGCCTGAGCAACCCTCTTGGATGTTTTCCAAGAAGTAGAAGTTCACAGCACAGCACAGGGTTTTCCAACACTTAACATGGACTTTGTGCATTTGCTACAACAGAGAGCAGTTGGGTAACATTCCTCTTGGTGTCTTACTTGGGTCTTTTGTGCCTCTGATAATATTCACCACTACCCAATTTCCAATTATTGTCCCATATGGTAAATAGGGCTATTTTTCTGTCCTTGTAATTCAGAACATCTCTTTATGTATTTCTTAAGTATGTAGTTTCCTAGAGTGTGAATAATGTGTCATGTCATATGCCCAAATTTGCCTACTTTTTTATCCTATTCTTTTGATTTTTCAAGAGACTTTGTATTTAGGTCCTTTGTTACTAAATATAAACTGTGAAGCTGGGAGCAGTGGCATCATTTGTACTTTCAGATGCTGAGGAAACTGAGGCAAGTGGGTCACTGGAGTCATGTAGGAGTTCAAAATTAGAGCTCTATCTATCCATCCATCTATCTATCTATCTATCTATATATCTATCTATCTATCTATCTCTCTCTCTCTCTATCTATCTATCTATCTATGCACATATGAGAGAAAGAAGTAAAAGCATAAACTTCAGGCTTTCTTATCATTTCCACCCTTTTCTTTCTGTGATATGAATCACAGACAAATCTCTTGTCTGGCTTAGGTATTCTCCCTATGACATAATCATGAACATATAATTATGGGTTTTCCTACTACTTTCTTTACTTAACTCTTTTTTACATATTTTCTTCTTTGTTTCATGTTCTTATATATATTTTTTATAATTGAATCCAGAGCTATGGTAATAATTTAACTGAATTTACATACTCTTTGATATACGTCTACTAAACAAATATTTTTAATTCTTTAATTTGTGTTTAATCCATCAAATCATGGAACTTGGTTTCAGTAAGGAGGATGCTCCCATGACTACAGAAATTTGACTAAAACATTTGTCTCTATAAATGGGGAGAATGTGTTATCCTGGCCTAAGACACCAGTTTCAGTGAGACTTGCCTTTGTGTGAATCAGTCTGTAACATCTTCCTTTTTATGCAACAGCAAGTCTGCTAGACATCTCTACTTTCAGAAAACATTCTTCAAGTAGATATATTTTAATGTATATCTTATAATTATCTAATTTATTAGTATTATAATTATTTTATTTATCAGGCTAAACCCTCTCATTTACCCAACACTGCTCCTTTTGAAATTTTGTTCTTTGTTTTTACATATATGTGTAGACTTGCTCTCTTTCAATTTTTTCCCTATTTTTCCACATATGTGTGCACATTTCCTAAATACTTTTATAGCTGACTCTATTATGATTTCCCTGTGTGTGTCACTGCTTTTGGTTCCCGTTGCTGTAACTACCATTTCTCAGAGCACTTATTCTGGAGATGGAAATTCATTGAAAACTCTCAGTATCTCTGCCAAACATCTTCCATACGTTGTCTGAAATTCAGTAGTCATACTCATTCTATATTACGTATTTATACTTTAAAAAAGAAAGTACCAAAGTACACAACAGTCCAAGATCATATGGGATCTACTTGAGACATAAGGTTTTCCCTGACTCTAAATTTCCCCTGATTTCAGAGCTCTAATTTCTACCTTCTAATGCTTCCTTAGATTTTTTTTTTGGCAGCAAATATCCCCATCCTAATGGAAAATAAACTTTATTTTAAATTATGTAGTCTAATGTTGTTCTTTGCATGTCTTCTAAACAGTTTGCACTTAGTTTTAGTGACAAAATATAGCATGTTTGGGGCACAATTAAAATTTTTGCAACAACTCTGAAAACGTCTTTCAATTTTTCCACTTATTCAGGGTGTTTAGTTGGAGAAGAAGTTGCTTTGTTTATTTTGTCACCTGTAAGTATTGATTGTCTTGGGTAATTTTCAGGTCAAAGTGTTTTTCATTAAGATATGTATTAATTTTTAAAAATGCATGTCTACCCACGGACTATCTAACTTCTTAGGAAATAACTACAGTGTAGGAATATTGTATTTGCACTGGCCAAACAGAAATAGACTACCTTTCATACTGTGTTCCTGATGTCTAGGTTACATTTTGTATTCTTCATTGCTTTGTGCTGGTGTCTTCTGAGACAATGAATAATTCCCTTCTTTTATTATATCCTTTCCCAAGAGCTGTTATTTATATATCATGAACTTGCTCATTTCAGTTTTCTTTTATACAGTACATAGTATTTTCATTTCTGTTTCTTATCAGTTTCCTCCATTGCGAAGCCTTTCTGTACACTTGGACTTTCTCAAATCATCCAAAGTGACTCACAAACTTCTCAGAACAGAAATATATGAAGATTAAAGGTGCAGTTTCAACACGATCCAACTTTTCTTTCCCAGGGTTACATTTTCAGGTGAGATATGCAGATTGAAATTCTGTCCATAGCATTAGTAGCTACAGGATAACTAGGTTTATTCTACAAATGGAGCCAGTCTGTATACGACAATTTCAATCTGAATATAAAGTTGTATCAGAATTTGAATGTTCCAATAACCTTCTACTCTCATGACAATGAGTCCTAAAATTCTCAGCATGGTAGACAATTATAAGATTTAAGAAGCAGAATTAATCTTTTTTGATAACTCTATTTCAAGCCAAGTACTATTTATTGGGGTAATTCCATTTTTTTCCTGTTTTCTACTTCGTATAGTTTCCTAGTAAATCACATTTTCAACCTGTTCAACTACAGCAAATATTTGAAATTTAGAATCACCAAATTTACAAAAAGACACCATGTACTTGAGAACATTGGCTATGATATAGTATATCCAAAATTATAGGAACCAAGAAATACACATTAATCTTAGAAAACCATGTAATTTTCAAGTTCCCATATATTTTAGTAAAAGTTAAAACACTACATCTAACAATATATGGAAATCCTACAGTAAGTCTAATGAATTGTTGAAAATAAACAGAAGAACACATGGCACTTTGGAACTGAAAAATTACAACAAAGGCAGGTGGTCAGCAGGCAGCTATATGAAGTTCTCACCTTCTAAACACAAGAAGAAAGAAATTCACAATGATTTTTCATCAAATTTTGAATTTTATTTAATAAACCATTCTTTTTCCTACCCTGAATCACATGTACTTTTTTCTTTAAGGTGAGGAATAGGAATCAAATTCTTGACCTAGAAACATGGACATTGTGCTCATTTCCCCTTTAGTAAAGGTTTCTTGATGTTGATGAATGCTTCACTGAAGAAACTGGAGCACTTGAATTTTCCACCTGGTCAGCATCTAACATCTCTCAGTCCCTTAACTCCCAATCAAAATTTCAGTGCGCTGAAACCTACATTCCCTCAACTCCTCTTTGTTCTCTTACTCCACCAGTCCCTTCTGACACACTTTTCCTTCTTGTACATACTTGAGCCCTCAATCCCTAATTTAAAGTATACCATCACCTACACCTTCTCATCCATCATACTCTTGACCATCAACCTCCCTGTCACACCAGTCTTCAATCTAAGAATCCATTTTCTCAGCTTTTGCTTCTAGTGTTTCTAAAGGAAAGCCATGCAACTAAGCATATTTTCTCCACTGAAAATTTAATTTTCAACCTCAGCTGACCCCTCATTTATGTTTGGCAATCTTTTTGCTTACTACTAATCACCAACCTTCTTAATTTTCCTTAGTGACTGTTGCAAATCTCACCCATACTGTTCAAGCCCTCTGTCCCCACTTTGCATACTTATTCTTGGCAGGCTTTCAGCTGCCTGTTTTATCAGGAAATTAGCAGCAAACTTGTATGAACTCTCCTAATGTCCACATTGCCACCTCCACATTATGTCAGTATTTCACCTTTTCTTGCTTCCTTTCTTCATGTGTCAACAAGATACATCTTGATACATTTGTGAAGCTAATTATGCATATTATGTTCAGCTGCTTTGTCACATAAGCACTTTACAGTTTTAATTATTTTTTGTTGACTCTAACTATAATGTCATCCATTGAGTGGGCTCCCTTAGTTCATGAATACATTCAACCACTTTTCAATAATTCCTAAAACTAAAATTTGCATCTTATCATCTTCATTTTATCTAAATTTTATTTCTGCAAAAGTACTTCCATTATGTGCAGGTGTTCCTTTTTTTGGAATCTGTGTACTAGTCTCAAAGGTTGAACCTGGCATACACTCTAAGTGGTTAAAAGACAACTTGAAGGAGTAGGGTCTCTCTAATATGTGACTCCCAGGAATCAGCTTGAGGCTATCAGGTTGGCAACAAATTCCTTTAACTGATGAGATAGCTTATTTCCCATCATGTGCTGCAAGTACTACATAGCCTCTGAAAATCAGACAAGATTCTAGCATTTAGTCAGGTTTCTCAAGAGTACTTTGACTGGATTCACTTAAAATCTGATTTCTAAGGCTCGTTTATTGTTTCCTGTTCTATATATCACGTGCTCTCTGGTGAAACCTGAGGTAGAAGTGAATATATACAAGTGGTGGCCCCCAGGAGGAATCAACTTCAACAAGAAAGGTTGTTCTGCTGAGGGACCTTTAAGGAAGCACCTAGTGTTGGTCTTATGTCAGAGAAAGTAGGGAAAACAAAGTAACAGTTTTCATGTGGCTAAACATTATTTTCCTAGGCATATTCTAACCTGCTGCATTATTCTTGGCTTTTATGCAGCTAAGTTCAGGTCCTCAGATTCCCTGGAGACCGTGAGCTTCTAACATCCATATAAAAATACTTAGTTCCTTACTTCAGAGGACCACGACTGGCCACTATCTCACAGAAACTTCCATGGTTTTGTCTAACATTGTATCTGGATTTAGCTTTATTAAAGGAATCTGCGTATTGTTTTCAAGCTAATTGAAATTTTGTAGCAGTCACTCGGGTAGAAACAGATGTCTTCCTAGTTCAGACTTCCACAATTGGGATTTACAAAATTTAAAGACAGATAATCTCTTGTTGTGAAGACTGCTCTGTGTATTGCTTAGGTTGTTCAGAAGCAACACTGGCCTCTATCCACTGGAAAACAGTCAAATCCTCCAAACCCTCATTCTTGCACTTGGGTAAAAAGAGAGTCCAAAGCCTCTTGGTATTACCAAGTATTCCCTAGGGTAAAGGACACAATTCTTTCAGGAAGGAAACCAGGTTTACCTGGATAAATATGGCTAAATTACTGATCACTGCTATAGTTAGCATGTAAATCTTTGACCTCTAGCTAGTGATACTATTCTGGATGATTTTAGAAATTTTAACATGTGGAACCTCATTGGGGAATTAGGTCAATGTGAGCATGCCTTTGAAGGTTGCACCTGTTCCCTGGTCCCTTCCCTTTTTTCTGTTTCCTGTCATCATGAGGGGAATTGCCACCTTCTTCACATTTTCTTCCTACAGTGATGTTTTCCATTACCAGAGGATCAGAATCAACAAAGCCAACACAATAAATGGAAATATCTAAAACTGGGAATAAACTACCTGAGAGGTAAACTTCAAAGGAGATAGTCCTTCATAGCTACCGAAAGTAGATACACTCCCATGGCAAGTACTAGGTAATTATCTAAGTACTTCACCTTTAGTAATGTTTGAAGTCCACAAAACTGCCATATAGAGAAGGGACAACAGTCTGCCCAATTTTATGTATAAGAACCTATACATGGACAGTTAAACACACATAAACAGAAGTTAAGTATCTATCTAACCAGAATGAACTTTTTTACTCACCACAATATGCACCCTTCTGGGCTATAGTGTTTGTTTGTTTGTTTGTTTGGTGTGTACCATTATTAGTAGGCCTTGGAGCTCTGGCTGATACTGAGAAGAAGAATCCTTTTGATTCCAGGAATTTAAAAAAGCATTTAGGTATTATGTCTTCATACCATAGTGCTTGGCATATCTTTTTGTTCTTTTTTTTTTCCTTTTATTGAAATTGCTTCTTCTCTCATACAATATATCCTGGTTACAGGTTCTCCTCCCTCTTCCCTTCCCAGGTACTCCTCACCTTGCTCTCCATCTCTTGCTAGATAAGAACAGGCTTCCAAGAGACAACAACTAAACATGACAAAGTAAAATACAGTAAGGTGAAGCAAAACCGTCACATTGAATTTGAACACTGCAACCCAACAGGAGGAAAGAAGTCACAAGAGCAGGTACGAGAGTCAGACACCCACTCATTTTCAGTCAGGAGTCCTGTAAAAACACTAAGCTGTAATATATATGCAGAGGACCTGGTGCAGACTCAGGTGAGCCCTGTGCTTGCTGCTTCAATCTCTGCAAGCTCATATGTGCCTTGCTTTCTTGCTTCAAAAGGCCCAGTTCTCCTGCTGTTCTCTACCCCCTCTGACTCTTAAAATCTTCCTGCCTTCTCTTCCACAGAATTTCCTGAGCTTGAGGGCAGGGATTTTATGAAAACCTCTTATTTAGATCTCTCTGTATATCATGTCTGGCTGTGGGTCTCTGCATCTGTTCCCATGAGGTCTCTGGGCAATCTAGTTTCTGGTTCGTGGCTACTCTAGCAGTGTTAGGTATGGGTTCCTTCTCATGGAGTAGGTCTTGAGGCAAGTCAGAATGTTTTCCAGGCAGGACAGATTGTAGGTCAAAGGATGTGCGACTGGATTGTTGTCCCCATTTTCCTCTTGGCACCCTACCAAGTACAATCCCACATGAAAGAAACTAGAATATAGGGGTGAAGGCTCCATGTAAGCCCCAGCTTGACTTCTTCAATGTTCAATGAGTTGTGTGGTACTGTCCTTGGAGTTGGTCCCTTCCCTGCTGTCAGTTTGCAGAGAGCAACTTTTGTCTTAGCAAAAACTAAGGTTGTTTGGGGGGTTTCCATGAGACCCCCTTGGCCAGCAACACAATTGAATGCAACCCAGTCCCACCCCTGGAAGCTACAAGAGATGCCCAGTGGAGACTCCATATCCCCCTTTACTAGGAGTCCTCATTACGATCACCTTTAGAGACTCCAGGAAGTTTCCAATGCACTAGGTTTCCATACCCCTCAATGTCCCCAATTCAAGCCTTCACTTCCTCCATTCCATCCCATGATCCCTAGTCCTCACCTGCCCCGAGTCTGCCTATAAAAATCTATTCTATTTCCTATAGCCAGGGAGATCTTTACCTAACCTTTTTGGGTCTACAGATTACAGCTCGGTCATCATTTACTTAATGGCTAACATATAATATCTACTTATGGGTTAATATGTATCATATTTGTCTTTCTTGTTCTGGATTACCTTACTCAGAATGGTTTTGTTTTAATTACATCCATTTGCCTGCAAATTTCATGATGTCATTCTTTTAACAGCTGTGTAATACTGCATTATATAAATTTACCACATTTTCTTTATCCATTTGTTCTGTTGAGGGACATCTGGGTTGTTTCCAGTTTGGGGCTACAATAAATAAAGCTGCAACGAACATGGTTGAGTAACTTTCCTTGTGGTAGGATAAGCATCTTTGGGTATATCCCAAGAGTGATACAGTTGGACTCAAGATAGAATGCTTTACAACTTTTTGAGGAACTGACAAATTGATTTTCATAGTAGTTGTACAAATTTGCAGTCCTACCAGCAATGAAGGAGGCATATCTTAAGATAACAATTCCATCTTGATTTCAACACATCTCCTATTTTGCCTCCAGTTGTTTTCCAAACTGTGTGTATGATTCAGCAAAAAAATCTCTTAATCTTTCCTTTAACCTATGTCACAAGTCTTCCTGCCTTAGCGTTACATATTTGTGTCTTTACAGTAAGCAACATTTCCAGGCTAAAAGTGTACTACTATTATCATAAAGGTGTTGTCCAATCATTAGCCACATGTAGCTCTTTTACCTTTCCAATAATACCTCAAGTGAATAACACATTCTCACAGTCTAGAATATCATCTTTGGTCTTCTATACATGGTGATATATTTACATACAGACATTTTTAATGTTCTCTAGTTGTTAAAACTACTACTTAATACATCTCCACTACTTAATTTTAATCCCCTTGGTTCCCATGTCATATTTATACTTCCATTTCAGAACAATTATGCAATTAAATTTTAATTATGCATGTTGCTTTTGCTTGAGAGCTTGATTGAGCAAGTGTTGTAATGAAACTTTTTTTTTTTGTATTTAAACCACTGGATGTGGTATCTGGGCCAGAAGAAGAATCTTATAGATTAAATCAATGCAATAAATCACATAAATGGATTTAAAGACAAAAATCATATAATTATATCAAGAGTTGCAGAAAAAGTCTTTGACAAAATTCAAAATGTCTTCATGATGAAAGTCCTAGATAATGTAGGAAGAGAGGTACATATCATAATATAATAAAATCCCTATGTTAGAAACCCACAGCCAACATTTTCAATGGAGAAAAGATAAAAGTAAATCCACTGAAGTCAGGGACAAGACGGGAATGTTCACTATCCCCGTTCCTTTTCAATATTGTTCGTAAAGCACTACTTGAATCAAGAGACAAGAAAAGGAAATTAAAATGAAAAAATAGCAAAATAATAAGACAAACTATCTCTATCTGTAGATGACATGATATTAGACATAAGAGATAAATAGAATTTTACCAGAAACTACTAGAAATGATGAACAAATTCAGTAACTTGGTAGGATACAGAACAAACTTTCACAAATAAATACTTTCTCTATAACAACAACAAACACACAGAGAAGCAGATGGTGGACACACTTCTATTCACAATAGCCTTAAAGAAAATAAAACATCTTGGAATAAAGCAAAATATGTAGATGAAGGTAAGTTAATAGAATTATCATCTTACCAAAAGCCATTTATAAGTACAATGCAATTATAATAAAAATCCCTATCGCATTCCTCAGAGACATATAAAAAATTATCCTAAAATTTATGCAGAATCACAAAAGACACCAAGTAGCCAAAGCAATCGTGAGCAAAAGAGTGATGCCAGAGGGATAACTATTCCAGATCTCAAGATACACAACAGTGCCATAGTGATAAAAATAGTATGGTACCAGAACAAAAATAAATTTATAGACCAATGAAATAAAATTGAAGACCCAATGTGAGTACAAGTAAATACACTAATTAATTTAATATTTGATAAAGATTCCAAAAAATAATAAACTGGGGAAAAGAAAGCATCTTCAACCACTTGTGGTAGGAAAACTGTATGTCCACATGCAGAAGAATGAAATGAGACCCATATTATTATTGGGTCTATAACCTTGCACAAAAAATCAACTGCAAATGCATCAAAAACCTAAATATGTAACCTGAAACACTGAAACTGCCAGAAGAAAACAGAGACACTACTATATACGATAAAGAGGTAGGAAAGGAACTCTTAAGTAAGACCCCACTTGCCCAAGAATTAAGGACAAGTGGGACTTCATATAACTGAAAAGCTTCTGCACAACTAAGGGAATAATCAATGTGAAGATGAATCTCACAGAAAGGGAGAGAAATTTTACCCCTGAGAGGATTAATAGAAAATAGATAAAGAACTCAAATAACAAAATGTCAGAAAAAAGTAAAAGATCCTCTCAAATAATGGGATTGAGATCTGAACAGAGAATTCTCAAAAAAAGACAAATTGGCTAATAAATGTCTCAAAAATGTTAATCATCCCTAGAAATTAGGATGAGAAAATGCAAATAAAACAACTGAGATTTCATCTTACCCATGCCATAATTGCAAAGATTAACAAAACAACATACAACAGATGCTGGAGGGGATGTAGAAGAAGACATACCTCCTTCATTGCTGGAAGAATTTAAACTGTTTCAGCCATTATGGAAATCAGTGTGGAGAACCCTCAAAAAGCTACCATATAGGCTCAGCTATAATGCTCATTGTCATATGCCAAAAAGACTTGACATCTCACTCAGCCTTGTTCACTTCTGTTCTCTTCACAATAGCTAGGAAATCTAAACAACCTAAATTTGCTTCAGTTGAAAGATTAGTAATGAAAAATGTGGTACATATATACTATGGAACACTATTCAGCTGTAAAGAAAAATGAAAATGGCAGGTGAATGGATGGAATTAGTAACAATTATATTAATAAGGTACCCAGATCCATAAGGACATGGTTCCCTTTTATCTGAAATTCCACACTCCAGATCTTCAGATGTGATTATATATCCTGGAGTAATTGCATCAACCAGAAAAGGTAAGAATGAACACTTTCAGATGGGCAATAGAAAGGGTGAATAGCAAGGCACAAGCAATCTGATTGGGAAAATGGGAAAACAGGTTGGGGAGCTCTAATAAGGGAAGAGGGAGGGAGATAAATACAGAAAGAGAGGGAGGATAAAATAACAATAAAGATATCTGAAAAAGTCATAAGGAATCATACTATTCATTATCTACTTAAATCCACCTATAATGAATATTAGTCATTGTGTAAATAGCCATATATAGTTTAAATGAAAATTCCCCATCTGTGCTTCTGTGCTGACAATGCTTCTTTGAAAAGTCAAAGACCATCTAACAAATCCTCCCAACCCCAGGCATGAGAATATTTCTTTTGAGTTGTTGATAAGGATTGTTCAAGGGACTCCCAAAGCATTATAGACTGTTGCTATTACCCTTGGTTTCCCTGCAGAAGTGAAAGGTAAGTCTCTTACTGGCAACAGGTTCTTCAGACACAGAGTTCAGAGGCCCCTGAACTGGAAATGACCTAAATGTCCTCTCCTTGAGGATTGACTTTCATGGAATTAAAAAGTACCTTGCAAGTTTCCAAATGGCTGGAGTGAAAGTAACTAAAGTCCTACCCAGCTACAATACCTATGTGTGGAAATATAACACTAACAGTCCAATAGTGGCATGAATACTTTGAAGGTAACCAAAGTCTCTCTAAATAGACTTAAGACTCCCTGAACAATAGGGAAGTCATTCATGGAACTGGAAACCTAGCCAGGGCTAGTGAAGTTATGGGTCTTGGAGAAGAACCTACAACCACTACTTGGCTAAATCAGTATAATCCCTAATTACATTCTAAACATTTGTCTTTATACCCACATATAATTGTAGTTCTCACATCTCATCAAGTAAATTCTCTTTGAAACAGATGGAGACCGTTGTAGAGAATTACAACTGAACAAAATATAGAGTTTAGAGTTAATTCCCAATGGCTATATCCCCCATGCAACTTCTGCATGTAAGGCTCAGTGATCATTGTGGAAGAAGGGTTGGAAAGATGGTATGAACCCGAGGATGAGTGAGTTTGTCATGAGACTGTATCTCCTAGAAATGTCAGAAGTCACATGTATAAAATCTCACCAACAGGGTTGACTACATATATTGCAAACAAAGAGGGCAACAATAGACATGCTAACATTGAAAGAGGACAGCTCAAGAGGCTTTGATCCTAGAGAAAGAACTACAGGCTATCTATTCTGAGGGTGAGAGAAATAATCTTTCCCAGGGAAGAGCACACTACTTGGTTACCCAATACCATATAGTCAGACCTGAAAATGTATATACACAGTTATCATTATCATACAGACTGAGAAGGTTGTATTTATGTATTTAATGTGTGTGTAGCAATAGTTAAAGAGAAATAGCATTAACTTTCAAGAGGACAAGAGGGCACATGGGAGAGTTTGGGAGAAAGAAAGGAAAAGGAGAAATACTATAATTACATTGTAAGCTCAAAGAAAATTTTCAAAAAATTAGATTAATCAAAAAGACCCTTATCAACTATGCATAACCATCACCAGGAAAATGAGAGCAGCAGTCCTCTGCTTCTATGATGTTATTGAAGGGCTTTATCATCTCCTATAATTTGCCTCTTTCTTATTTTTGCAATCTTTGTCACTATACACTGACAAAAGTTCAAGATTCCTCCGCATCTTTTTTTTTACAAGCTAGTTGATAAGTTTCACCATTTCACCCCCAATGGGCTGATAATTTGACTAAATGTTAGTGCTTTTCAATTGAATAGATTTAAGCAGTGAATGCTGTATATTTTTTAAGTATGTTATTTTGATCATGTATATACTTGTGGGGCGTTTTCCCACCAACCCCACAGCTTCCCAGAGTTTTCTTGAGTGTAAGCAGCAGGAAATATTAGGTAGAAGGATTTACTGCGGAGAATCTTGCGGAGATAAACAGATAGAAAATAAAGGATAGCCTCAAGAGGACCTGGAACCTTTTCCAACGTGCCCCGACTGTCTCTGCCCCAGGGTTTTTATAGAGACGCCAAGTGGGTGGAGCAAAAGACCTCCTCCCCCAGCACAGCCAAGTGCAGACCATCTC